>MU707465.1:36620-54942 GCA_026770625.1 Nicotiana glauca
GGGGGAGGGTGATCATTGGTAAGATGTGGTTTCTTGTTCACACTGGTTCAGAATGAAATCACACTAGTGCTACCAGGTGTGAGAAATTGAATCCCTGTCTTCCTACCTATTGCAGTGGCAGAATAATGTCAGAACTAGCTGCTTATATGCCTTGCACTAGAGCTTTGTATTCCTTTTATTGGAGCATATCCCTGCCATAGTTACTTAATTCGATGTGGCTTGATTCTGAAGTCATTTACCGCTTTGTATTTCTTAATAGGATAATTTCCTGGAGGGTCTTTATGGATCCTTGAAATAGAACAAAAGTAACAATGTACTTGATCTTTACTATGCAGTCTATTGTTTTTCTTGATATGTCAACTAGATATGCATTTGGGTTTTGATACTTCATTTATTTTTTCTATGTTTTAAATGGGAAATATGCCTTTTCTTCTTTAGCTTATTCAGGGGACGGGAGATATGAAGAATTGGAAATGCCAAAATATTCTGCCATTTTCTTCATGAATTGTGATTGTAATTTGTTGTTTTAAGCTTCAGTGTATTCTGATTTCACGAATATTTTAAAGAAACATGTGCTGCTTTCTGGTGCATACCCCCGAGCATAATGAAAATCTTCCTTTATGTTATGTTCTCAGGACATGTATAAAAAGTCAGCTGAGTTCTGGGCCGAGCTTAGAGTGGAGTTGCTGTCAGCTGGTGCATTTCTCAGTGATGATAAGCCCTCTTCTAATCAGCTCTGGAGACTTTACTGGGCTAGTCATCAGGTTTTAGATCTCCGTTTTTATGGCTCAGAAGCTACTTTATGAAAACAATGTCTTTATGTTATAAGAGACGTATGTCTCAGTTGCCTCCTTTTTCCTGTTTTCAAATGTAGCGCTTCTTTAGGCACATGTGTATGTCCGCTAAGGTGCCTGCGGTAATTAGAATCGCAAAGGACGCACTGGCAGAAAGTAAATGTGTTGTTGTAGGCCTTCAGAGCACTGGAGAAGCAAGAACAGAGGAAGCTGTTTCTAAATATGTAAGTCACATGGCTTGTGTCATGTTTCTTCTCTCTGTATTTACATTTCCTAAACACTGTTTTATTCAGGTTCGAAGGATAAGCCAAGTCACATAGTTTTGAGATTGTAATTGGTACAGCTATGCTGTAGATTTTATGCTTTTAGTACCTCCTTGGTACTTATTTAATGAAATTAAAAAAAAGAAAAAATATAAGCAAGTCAGATATGAAAATTGTGTTCTTTAACCTATCTTCTTGTGTTTTTTTGAAATCTTGATAGGGTCTTGAACTTGATGATTTTGTTTCTGGACCTCGTGAGTTGTTACTTAAATTTGTAGAAGAGAATTATCCATTGCCTGAAAAACCTGAACCACTTCCTGGTATGTGCATGGTTCCTGTAATGGCTTTGTGTATCTTCCTCCAATGCCCACAGTTTTGCTTACCTTTCTAATTCATGCATAGAGGAAAGTGTCAAAGAGCTTCAACGAAAGAGACACTCTGCAACACCTGGTGTATCATTTAGGGGGAGAGTGAGAAAAGCTGCTAAATGGCAAACGAGTGATCAGAGGAGTGATGAAGAATCAGATAGTTAATCCCTAATCCCTGAATTCTGTTTTTACCTCTTTATTTGTTAATTATGCCTCTCTATTCCATTTCGGTATTTTGCTTTTTGAGGTAAGGCAATGGTGGTTCCCTATCATGTTTTGCAGTTCCGCTGTTAATCAATTTCCAACTATTTTCTTGCAAATAAGGAAATTTTGGGAAACGACTTACTTTCACGTCCAAAATTGATGCTTTCAATATTCTCTGGTTATATATATGCTCAAACTTCCCGTATACTGTATTGATTCCAGGGGGGAGTTATCATACATCTTATTTTATTTTTGTAGTTTTTTGTATACATGCAACTATGCGTAGTATGCTACTTCCTCCGTCCCAATTTATGTGGCAGTGTTCGGGTTTCGTGAGCCAAACCATTTTCTTTTTTACTGCGATTTTTTCATTTGCATTTTAAATATTTTGAATTTTTAAATTTTACGTAGTTTCCAAATATGAACATTTTATTTTCAAAAACTTAAAGATTCAATGTCAGAATTCACCGTCAAAATTAAGTAGTTTGACTTTCGAAATACAGACTATGCCACATAAATAGGAAGAGAGGGAGTATAAGCTCTGGGATTCAGTGTTCATCTTTCAAAAATGTCAGAACCTCTAGATCTTCTTGAAACCCTCTGGTTATAGATGGTATATTGTTACTAGAAGTAGATTGGACTTTACACAACAATTTTGTAGTCACAGGATTTATTGCTAGTTAAGGTTCCATGGACATGACTATTTCTTCGCTCTTTAACCATTAAGGTGTTTAAGTTGGATTATCTATTGAAGTTGTCCCGAACTCTCTTAGCATTGTCATAATTTGCAGAGTAAAATACATGATGTTTCATATAATTCGCTCTATGCATCTTTCTCGCTGCTGAATCTTTTTTTATTAAGTACAGCTGATTCCGAATATGAATCTACCGAGTCCGATGATGATGAATTTCAGATCTGTGATATTTGTAATTCGGAGGAGGTACTAGTCCCTGAATCTTGGATCTCCTATTTCCCTTGGTGTGTTATTTGGTTCTTTTGGATTGATCTTCTTACTGCTATTGGTGGTCATCCACGTAGGAGAGGAAAAAATTGCTCCAGTGTTCCTGTTGTAGCCAACTTGTACATCCTACATGTTTAATTCCACCTGTTACAGAGTCAGTTTCTGCGGATTGGTGTTGCCATTCTTGCAAGGAAAAGACAGATGAATATATCCAAGCAAGACATGCCTATGTTACTGAACTTTTGAAAAGGTGGAACATGTGAAAATGTGCTGCTCTGATTATATTCACTTTTTAGCTTCATCATAGATCATCGCACTCGGTGTTTGAGGAAGGTCTAACACTACTCACCTATATGATTTTAAGGTATGAAGGAGCTGTTGAGAGAAGGTCCAAAATTTTGGATATAATTCGTTCTTTGGATCTTCCAAACAATCCGTTGGATGATATTATCGATCAGGTTCTTCCCTTTTCTACTTTATACGAGTTTGGTAATCCCTGTGTGTGTTGGGTTTGGGTGTGTACTCTTATTTGAAAAGGTAAGTTTTATTAAAACAGAATAGCACAAGGATTTGTGCCTGATTACATCCCCAAAAAAACAAGGAAACCCTGACTATCTGTGTAAAGTTTTGGCGTAATGGCTTCCTGGCCATTTAAACTTGTGGGGCTTTTGAAAGCCAACACATGAACTTTGGATTTTCCCATTTGAGTACTTCTACTTGAGAAAATGTCTACTAATAAACACTTGTTATGGTGCGTGTTGTTCGATCGCTGCTGACATGAAATTAATTTAATATTTTGTATGGCCACATCTTCCATTCATTCACATTTGTGACACTTGTATGTTCAAGGCCCCACTTCTTTTAATTTTTTTTCTTTTTTCTTTGTCAAATTATCTTTTTCTGCACATAACCCTTCCACTCCCTCAAAACCCACCATAAAATGACCTGAAAACCTCCGGATGTTACCGATCAAATATCTCCGGTGATTGTTTTTTTCTCTCCCACCTAATACTTTTTACTTTCACTGTTTTATCATCTTCTCACCTACAAAATAAGAAGCAGATGCAAAATCTTCAAGTCCAACCTTTTACCACCAAAAATCATAGAGAAAAAAATCACAAACTCAGAGACAAAAATCACCACCTCCAAAAATCAGAGAGAATAATTAGTGAGCCGCGAATAACTTTTACCATGATTAAAATCTGATCCGATTTCTTCTAGCAAATCAGCAAAAAAATTCAACAAATTAAAAAGCTGCGAACACTGTTGCTTTTCAATTTCTTATTACAACAATTTGAGATAGTGTGTATTTTGAGTCAAACTTTTCAACAATTGACTTGGAATTAAACTTTTCAACAATATGAGACACAGGAGAGAGTGTGTATTTCGATGTGGTAAAATACACCGGCAGAGACATATTAATCTCCTCTCGGCCGGTCGATAATCTCGGTGACCGTCGTTCTCACTATTTCGAGCTGGCTTCCCATAACTGGAGACGCTTGTTCCCAACTCGATCCAGAAAGGCGTCCTTGCCCGTTCTACAACTTGTGTCTCCTGCAATGAACCCTTTCAGGCTATTTTTGGAACACATCGAAAAATGAGTAAAGAAATGAAAGGGGTAGGGTTAAGTGTACGGGGATGGGTAAATAAAGCTGAATTTGTTTTTCTATTTTTAAAATTAATTATTTATCTTTTTTTTTAAAATTATTTATTGTATTCACGCGCTTAATACCCGTGATTAACACGCAAACGGTCACATTAGCTATAATATTGCCACATAAGCATAGTCAACGGTCAAAGGTGTTTATTAGTAGACATTTTCTCAAGTAGAAGTGTTCAAATGGGAAAATACAAAGTTCATGTTTAAGTGGCCATTACGCCTAAAGTTTTTATACATTGTGATCACGCTCGACCATCTAGCTGTCCTCGCAAATTATAATTCGGTTTAAGAGTCCGGAGTCGAATTCCACAGGGAATTAATTCATCAATCACAACTTAATATATCACAAGAATTCAAGCAAATCAATTCTCCAAAATATTCAAATAATGATTTTTGTTTGGTTAAACTAACTAATTGCAGATAGTCGAAATGCGGTAAATTATCAACTAATTAAGCAAAGAGTTGAAGACAAATAATTTGTTCTTTGCTGATCGTGAGCACTATACTTACTGTGATTTCTCTCGAGCAATCATAATAACTTATTAGAAATATTTTCTCGAACTACTCTTGCTTGCAAATTCTCACTGCTCATTCTGACCACGACAAAGCTTTTTTTATCTCTAATCCTGCTTTTAAACTCGCTGTATTGATTTTTCATGTACCCAGAGAGTGATGTTGTTCAACAACTATCTAAATATGCTCTAGAAACATATTCCATGTGAGGTAGACACCCTAATTGCTCGGGCATAGTTTCTAGAAAATTATAAAGCCAAGTTTTCCTCACAGCATCTTTATATAACAACCATTCGCTATAAAACCAAACTTTTCTTCATAACCGATTTTTTAAGTTATATTTTACCTATAATAGCAACAACCATATTTATAGCAGAACGTTCTTTGTAAAATTACTCCTCTATAACAGCCATATAGAATCTTTAAGATTACTACTAATTTAAAATATGCACACAATCTTTTCTATTATACAAAGTTTCTGTCTTGCATAATATATTAGATTTGAAGATTTGCATATGATATCTTTTGCATTGGACAAATTTAAAAAAATATTTAGATAGAAATTTAATTGTTAAGCTCTTAGATTGTCTTCAAGAGAAAGCTATTGGATACATTTTTGCTGAAAATTTGGACAAGAACCTTTGCCAATTCAAGCATTGTATTAGTAAGAGAATGAAATCTACGAAATAAGCTACAATTACAATGTTATTCCATCAATCTTGAAAGAATTTATTTTTCTAGGTAGCTTTAAAATGTCTGACTTAGAGTTTAAATATGTATAGGTTTTGTTATGAATTTATTAATATAGTATTAGCTTTCTTCAATATTTAACTACTGAAATATGCAAATCTTTTGAGATTTTAAATTTGAATCATTTTCTTATCCTTTATATGTAACATTAAAAAAGGAAAAATAATTGATTTTTGGAATTTTTTATCTATAACAGCCAAAAATTATTTGAACGTCAAATGCTGTTATAGGTGTATAACAGCCATTCATTATAAAAGCCAAAAAATATCGGAACAAATAAGGCTGTTATAGAGAGGGTTGACTGTATATTCCTTATCAGAACAATTATAATTATATCAACTTATAGTTATATGATACTATAATAGTCATTTTTCTTTTAACTTATTAGCAGTAATGGATTTGAATCACTTCGTTGTCTAAAATAAGTTAAATTTCAACAATCTTAAATAGCTAATTGTGATATATATTATTCTTATATATTTATCAGCCATTTCTTGACATTCATATCCATACTTGTATTCGCACTGGGGATCCATACCATTGAATCCTAAAATTTATATGATGACGAATCCGACCTTTAGTTTTGGATTTTGTATCCGAGCAATATAGGCGTCATGGTTGGCAAGTATTAAGGTTGCAACAAAGAACACGAGGAAGGGGGTGCCATGGCTATGCAATAATGTGGTTTTGTGCTTGCGCTTCCACGTATGGAAGGGTTAAGAGTCCTTAAAAGTTGTTGCTTAGTGTAAGCAATTACACGGAGCAAAATGTGTTGTAAAAATTGTGAAATGGGGCAATCCACCATCGAAAGGCAAATATTGTTGAAGAATAAAATAAAATCCTTTTGGTGACTGTACATATTTTTCATTTTCCACTTTTAAAATTTTCCATTTTTGTTTTCTAAAATATTGCTGATACTTATATTAATTCTTAATTTTTTAACCAAATTTTATGCATAATTTATAAAAAAAAATTGAATTTTATTCTATTTAAATAATTTATATGTGTAAACATTAAAAATTCATGGTGCTTATTTTCTACGCCTCAGTTTAGTTCCCTCCGTGCTAGGTGAAATGTGCCCCATTGTGGTCCGATTTTTTAAAATCTGGTAATGATCGTAATGGCAAACCTATTATTTGTCAGATTCCAATTGATTGTACTAATTGTACAAGCATCCACTTTCTACTGTAGTTATAAGCCTTTTCCTGGGCACCAGTTGCAACTTTTGAGGCATTACAAGTTAAATTTGCCATATCACACCACTATTCAATGGAAAAAATTAGGTACAACAACAACAACATACCCAGTAAAAATTTCACTAGTGGGGTCTGGGAAGGGTAGAGTGTACGTAGACCTTATCCCTACCCCGGAAGGGTAGAGAGGCAGTTTCCGGGAGACCCTCGGCTCAATAGAAGAGACAATAATATCAGAAAACAAACAAAAGAAAAGGTTTGTAACAACAAAAGAAGCCATAAAGGTAATAACTGCATCGTAAGATAATGGAAAAAAATTAGGTAGACTGCTCAAAATGCTCAAAACGTTTAGGTGGTTTATGCATTTGCAAATTCCACCTTTGCACCCAACCCAAGCGCCTCTTTGAGACATTATAAGCACAGATTTACATATTTCAAGTCTTATGCAGCTTGGGGGCCCAGAGAAAGTGGCAGAAATAACAGGGAGAAAGGGCATGCTCGTGAGGGCGTCTGGTGGAAAAGGTGTCACCTATCAGGCACGAAACACGTGAGTTTGTGATGTTTTAAATCAGATTATATCTTTTCTTTCTCATAATAGCTGAGCAATTTTTTCTTGCTTCAGGAAGGATGTATCCATGGAAATGGTTAATATACATGAGAAGCAGCTTTTCATGGATGGGAAGAAGCTGGTAGCTATAATTTCTGAAGCTGGGTCAGCTGGAGTTTCTTTGCAAGCTGATAGAAGGGCTTTAAACCAGGTAGCTTTTTGATTTTTTGTTTTCATCATTTACTGCATGACCACTTCAATGAAGATTGTTAAATATATATATATATATATATATATATATATATATATATATATGTATATTATGTGTGCGTGTGAATGTAGTAGACACTAGACACCCTACTACACCCTCTTTTCTATATTTATCTTTCGATCCTTAATTGATGGTTGATTTTGGTAGCTGTTTTCTGATTATGTTGTTTGAATTTCTTCCCTTATGTCAGAGAAGAAGGGTCCATTTGACTTTGGAATTACCTTGGAGTGCTGATCGGGCAATTCAGCAGTTTGGAAGAACTCATCGCTCAAATCAAGCTTCTGCACCTGAGTATAAGTAGGTACCGTGTCTGTTTATACGTGAGTAATAGTTCTGCTATATGATGGAAAACCTGGACTGTACGAGTCACCATTGTAACTCGAGTTGCCATTGTAACTATATGATGGCGTACCTTGACTTTACAAGTTGCCACTAAATATGTTTTTCATACTTGCCAAAAATCAATCTCCCTGTATAAATCACTTATTTCATATCTTTCACGTGTGATATTTTTCTCTTTCTCAATATACAGACTACTTTTTACTAATCTTGGTGGAGAACGGCGGTTTGCATCTGTGGTTGCTAAGAGACTTGAATCACTTGGGGCACTGACTCAAGGAGATCGGCGGTGAGTGTGATATTGTTTAGCATATATTGCAAGTCTGATTATGACAACATGCTTGTGAGTCAGCGGCTCTTTTCAATTGCTCTTGATATATTGCAGAGCTGGACCATCTCTTAGTGCTTATAACTATGATAGTTCCTTTGGGAAGAGGGCCCTGATGATGTTGTATAGAGGCATCCTGGAGCAGGTGTCTGACTGCTGCTTGATACTGTCATTTTTATCTTGTATTCGATTCCTTTCCCACTTTAGCTTGTATATGTGCAGATCAAAAGTTAACATTCTATGGTTTGCAGGATCCCTTGCCACTTGTACCACCAGGTTGTTCTGCTGATAAACCAGATGCTATACAGGATTTCATTTTGAAGGGGAAAGCTGCGCTTGTTTCTGTTGGAATAATAAGAGACTCAGTTCTTGGTACTACGTTTAGCTCTTTAAATGAATCAATTTAAAGTATTGTTAGTGGAGACAAATGAATACTAGAATAAGAAGTTTATCAGGGCTATCTAAGTCATCACAGCCTCTCAATCAAGTATCTTCGGATTGCGGAAAACATCTTTAAGCAAAGAAAAAAAAAAAGAGGAAAGGTTCTTCTGTTAAACCATTCGATGCAAAGGAAAAAAAAAAAAGAGGAAGGTTCTTCTGTTAAACCATTCGATGATAACTTAATGGCTACTTGCTCATTAGACCAGCCTACTATATATGTTGTTCTTTCGGCCCTCAATAGGAAAATAAGGTAAGGTCTAGCCCCCTTGTACTTTCCTCTTTGAGGTTTTTCAATATTAATAAAAGCCCACACATGCTCCCTGCATAGGTGGTATTGGACTTAAGGATAAAAAAGAGAACACTTATTAATAAAGAAATGGACATTGGGCATAATTCAACCCTGAAAGCTAGAAAGTGAGGATTGCTCAAGCAGGAGACCAATTCCCCCATCCCCATCCAATGTGGGAGACTCTCAACACCCTCTCCCTCCCAACCTGCACACCCAGGCCTCCCAACTGAAGTGTGGACAATATAATATGGGGGTCCGACATCGGTGTAACAAAGAATTGGGATAGGTGCGGTTCTGATACCATGATAGAGAATGGGCATCGGGCCTAACTCAACCACAAAAGCTAGCTTACGAGGTGAGGTTTGCCCATGCCATATGAGGAGACCAAGTCCCCATCACCATCAGATGTGGGAGACTCTCAACACTTATAAGTTGCTTTCTATAACTTGGAGGGCTTTTATCAGAGACTCTTAAGAATTTTTATATTTCTGTGCCCGCACACATGGTAGTGCATATATTCATGCATCTTTGTGGCCGGTGGTGTTTGTTCGTGTTTCCTTTACTTGCTAGGAAAAATTATTGTCCGTTGCTGAAGGCAGTTAAGTTTTCCTTCTTAAAAAAAAATAGTCAAACTTGTTTGGGTTTGGTGACTAGCATTTCAGTTCACCCTCTCATCCCAAACTTACCCTTTTTCCACTCTTTGCTTTTGCTGATCTTTAAGGTAATGGAAAGGACTCTGGAAAGCTTTCTGGTCGTATAGTTGATTCGGACATGCATGATGTTGGGCGTTTCCTTAACAGGCTCTTGGGATTGCCTCCTGAAATCCAAAATAGGTCTATTATCTATCAATTTAAATATGGATGCTTGCTATCCATGTCTGTAACCAAAAAGTTTGTTTTGAATTCAGGCTTTTTGAGTTATTTGTCAGCATTCTTGATCTTTTAGTTCAGAATGCACGCCTTGAAGGACATTTAGACTCTGGAATTGTTGATATGAAAGCTACCACTGTTGAACTACAAGGGACGCCAAAGGTTATGCTGTTCCTGTTTTGTCTTTGCTTTCTTATATAAAACATGTTGTGACATCAGCCTATTACAGACTGTTCATATTGACAACTTGTCCGGGGCGTCAACGATATTGTTTACTTTTACATTGGATCGTGGACTCATTTGGGAGGTATATATATGTATATATTACCATTATAAACTTGCGTTAGATGACTAACTTCCAAGTTGACTTTGTAACCTTTTATTTTCCACCTGTAGTCAGCATATGCGTTGCTTGAAGAGAAGCAAAAGGATGAGTCTAGTTCAACTAATAGTGGATTCTATGAATCCAAACGAGAATGGTTGGGAAGACGGCATTTTCTATTAGCATTTGAAGGGTATGGAAATTTTTGGTCGGTAATTTTGTTATTTCTGTGTATTGGTATTTTGGTTTGCAAGTGCAGTCAACCTTATTCAACTTGGTATAAGGGACCAGGTTGTATTTCTTTTGCATGCACAAAGGATTACGTCTATGTCAATCAGTCAACTACATTTCAATCCCAATCCCAAATCAGCTGGGCTTTATGAGTGATTTGTACCTTTTCCGCTCTATCCAAGTCTATTTCCCCGTGCATAACAGGAACTAAATGCACATGGCTGCGCTTTAAGGCAACTTAAGGATTTTCTATATCTCTCCCCAGACCCCACTTGTGGGATTATACTGGGTTATTGTTGTTGTTGTTGTTGTTGTTGTCACACTTGCCTTATATGGATTACTAATTTAATCCCAAATAGTTGGTAGAACTTATATAGATCCATTTGTTTTATTTTTAGCTAAGTATGCATTTATTAGGAGAAACTTAAGGTTTTCTGTGACAACTTCTCTACATGTGATTGTAGGTTTATCTCATCTAATTTTAAGACCTTAGATAATCATATTCAACTTAGGTTGTAACTAGACCATCTCATGCCATCTTTTCTCATTTTAGCATCTATTTATGCTTCTTGCATCTGTTGTTGTATGTGATCATTGTAATCTTGTTCAATCTTAAATGACTCTGCATCTATTTTAACATTTTCATTTCAATGGAATTCATTTATTTTAACATTACTGGCCTCACAATTGTCCTATATAACTTGTTAGGCATCTTCCAATCTTGTGAGGCTCCTCCATTTCAGAATTTTATCTAATTTCCTTGTTATTATTTGACGAAGGAATATTTTAGGAGAAAACCCCAGTATACAAGTATACAAAAGAGTAGCGGACCTAGAGAAAATATGGTTCTCATGAATGGCATCCAATTATTTTACCTAATAGACCTTGTGGGCGGTGGGTATCCAAAAAATTCACCAGAAGCAAAATATAACTCTTTTAACTCTACAGCTTCATATGCTTACTCAGTGACTAGACATTTTTGGGCTCAGTTTTCTCGTATATTTGGGCTGAATTGGGTCATGCTAAAGTGGATCTTCTGGCACACTGCAAATCCCTTCTTTCTTTCATGAGATATTGTTATTGTGTGTTAAGAAGCTCTTCGTGAAAGAAAAATTTCTAGAAGTGAATTCTGTTCTACCAGTGGAGCTACAGACAAGATTTGTACCACAAAACAAGGGGACTATAAACCAAACTTCTTTATTTCTCGATAACTGTGATAGATGTTTATGTTTATTGGCATTCTGGTGTAAACAAGAGGATGTACATGTACACATTCTGTCTTACTTCTGCTCCTAAAACTCATACTCTCCGGAGGGGTTCTCTACAGTTCCAACTTTTAGTTGGTTCCTTTCTGGTTTCATCAATTAACACAAAATTATCTACGAACAACGTGTTCCATTTATACCTCATGAAACTTTGAAGTAAAAATGTGCCATTCTCAAGCTTTCATCCAGCAATTTGAAGATTTTGTATGAATTTGAAAGAGACATAGCGTGATGTTCCCCTAGCTGGCCTTCCTTTCACAACTAATGCAGGCTCTTGCATGGTCTAAGTCGTTTACCTGTAGTTGGATTCTTTTTCTTCTATAATGTTCAAATTTGATTAGTTTAAAGAGTGCAATGTTAATTTCGTTCATAAAAGTGCCTTTGGTCCAAATGCGCGTGATTTTGATCTTTCTGTTTCGTGGTTATTTCAGTTCTGCTTCAGGAATGTACAAGGTATTTCGTCCAACTGTTGGAGAGGCCCTTAGGTACTAAAGGCTTTTGACTTTTAGGCTTTAGGTTAACTTCTTCCTTTTAGGAATTGACTGCTTCATGCTCTGCACCCTAACCCATCTTCCTCTTCCTTGTGCTGTGCTTTACTTGACACTTCTCAATGTTTAGGGAGATGCCCCTCGCAGAATTGAAAGACAAGTACCGGAAACTATCTTCCTTAGAAAAGGCCCGTCATGGATGGGAAGATGAATATGACGTTTCATTGAAACAGGTAAAATTCTTTATGATCATATAATCTTGCAGGATACCCTGATGAAAAGCGCCTTGCGAAGCTTCCTTGATCTTTTTATGCCATAGGATCAGCATTCCAGTGTTTTGCTGCATCCTGATATTGTTTATGAATTGGTTATCTAATAGCAAATAAAATTCCCATTGGACTTCGATTTTCACTAGCCTGATATGGGAGAGTTCATCTGATAGTAGAAAAGACCTGGGAAAATGGAGCAGTTTAAATTGATTCTTTGAAAACTATTAATTGCAATCCTCGTTTCAGACATAATCTGTTCTCAAATAGGAACCAGTGCGGGATTTTCAGCGGAATTCGGTATTTCCTGGGGCTCAGATGAGGAAAAGGCTAAAATCTTTGATGAATATTATGACAGAACTCAAAGGCTGGACTGTAGCTTGAACTATGGTGATTAAAAGAGGAAGAAAGACAATGATGCACACTGCTGAGTAAAAGATTAACCTTGATAAATAACCTTGTATTTGTGTTTTCAGAGAGTACTGGGTACATGATGTGGATGGATATGGAACAATTTTGAGGTTTCAGTGTATGCATTCATTGTATATAGCTGGTATTGCCTTGATTTAAACAGGCTGCATCCCTCCTTTTATTGCGTTTATAGTACACCTTTATTTGCCCGTAAATAGAAAATAAGATGAAATAAAATCAATTTAATGGGGCAAACTTATGCTTTTAACACAAAAATGTTGATTCCAGCTAGGTTTCATGGGGAAAAAACGAGTGGATCACCCTTAAATGTTTCTATTAGGCCTTGATTGTTGTAAGGAATGTAGAGAGAGGAAACCCTCAGGGGTTGGCCTAGTGACAATTGACTTGAGCCTTGGGGTTCGCTCCCTTTCAAGGTCTCAAGTTCGATACCCATTGGGTGCAAACAATTTCTGAGGGCCATCGGACTGGGTAAAACCTGAATTAACCATGGTGCACTTGCGGGAAACTCCTTGCCGAGGGCCTGTGCACCCCTGGATTAGTCGGGGCTCATAGAGACTTGGACACCCAGTGCAAATAAAAAAAAAAAAGGAATGTAGAGAGAGGAGGCTCACCTTGTTGCTATAAAAAGCTCAGCTAACTTTGTTTTGTTTTATTGGATTATGAAAATGCCCTTGGAGTATTCGTGGATTTGTTGTTGCTGAGTATTTCAAGCATCACCTCTTTCAGAACTCATTCTGGGTTTCACCTGCAGTGTATGCATGGCCCAAAATGTAAGCTAGGCAGTTTCTGCACAGTCGGTAGAAGATTACAAGAAGTTAATGTGTTAGGTGGGCTTATACTTCCTGTGTGGGGAACTGTTGAGAAGGCGCTCTCTAAGCAAGTAAGATATTCTTCTTTCATTTGTTTTTCAATATCGTTTTCCTACAGTATATTCTCTGATTTATCTTGGATGTGTCACACATGCGATACATGAGCTGAGAAATCCATAAGTGCTAATTTCGATTAGGAATACGCTAAAAAGTATAGAGTATCTCGTGATAACTGATAAGTGAATCAAGAGATGGAGAAAGTCAGAAGATAAAGAAAGTAGAAACAAAATACTGAGAGCTGATTATCTTGCTAAAAAAACTGTTTACGACCAACAAAGTCCAAAACCATGCGGAACGTAAGTTGGCTTTAGAAGGACAGCAAATGGAAATGGCTGCTATCAAGTAATATTTTGACCCATAACTGTAAGGCTCTTGCCAAACAGAATGTCATGTGAGCATTGCCTGAAACATCAAACAGAACCAGCACAACATGCTTGTGTCAGCTTGCTATATTACCGACTATAACACTTCCATTGGAAATGTTCATTTTAATCTGCAAAAATCCCAAGGATAAGCGATGATTAGAATTATATATTGAATCCTGTACCTGCCACACAGAGAGCACAATCTTTGATAGCTGCCTCACTTCTTCTGTCCATTTCCTTTAAGATCTTTTTTCACAGTTAAGGCTTTTTATCTCTTCCTTATTCACCAGTTGTTTGCCCATGTTTCCTAAGCTTGCACTTTCAGCTCCAAGGAGCTCAAAAAGTTGGGAGATTTTCTAGACTAGTTAAAACAATGGTGTCTGATCAGGAACGGAAAAACGTGCGCAAACATCTTTCCTTAAGGATACTAGAATTTGTTACATGTCATTGAAACATGTTCTCTTCTCTCCTTCAGTAATGTCCAACCAAAGCAAAACGTAACAGCTTTCAACAACTTCCGTAGTTTCTTTGGTACTGGATTTTCTTGCAACATTTTGAAACATCTGGCCAGGCTGATAGGCACAATCAAGTGGAGTTCTTAGAGGTTAAGAAGAGTATTCCACAATTCAGTAGCCATAGTACACAATTCAGTAGCCATAGTACAGTGAAGAAACAAGTGTGTTATAGTCTCGTCCTTTTTACCACTCATGGGGCATCTGTTAGCACTAGTGTATGCCTACTTTATTAACCCTGTCCAGTGTCACTAATGCTTCCTTGGCTGCTATTCAACCAAATAGGATTCCACTGAAAAACTGTCTTTTTTTGTCAACTGATCATGTTGCGTCTGGATTTCCACCCAATCTCTCATGCCTATTCAATAACCAAGTTTATTTCCCCCGGTCATTACCTCGGTCTTACGATTATGCAGTTCTTATGTTGTCTGCAATTGTGGATTTTTGATATACAGCCAATTGTGGATTTTTGATCTACAGCCACATTGAATAAATCTTGGAGGTCTAAACTCAGAGGTGTTTGTCCACCAAACCAGCAAAGTGTTTCTATCTATCCCACACCAACATGACAATGCCTGCATCCCTACTTTTTCACAGATTTTTTGGCTGATTCATTATAGATGGTTTTATCTTCTGATCTGAAGGTTCTGGGTTCTGATTGTTTTCTGTTCTCCCTCTGCATGTACATTTATATGTGAGGAAGGTAGGTAGTCATGACTTTTTTTCCTTCTGTTTTTCATTATGTAACACTAATACAAGTGAAGTCACCAATGAGTTAGATAGCACATCGTGCCATTCTTTGTTTGAAATCATTTGCCTGTTAATTGAGTTGATTTATCAAAAATTAAAGTACAGTATTCCAACTGCCAGATATCACTACCATTGTTGACACTTGACGAACCAAAAAGGGTTACTGTAGGTTTAAAGTGAGCAGGCTCGGTATATAAATCCTCTACTTAGCTAGAGAAAGTCTTCTGGCCATCGCATCTGAGATTTTGCTTACAATCGTTTGTGCTTTATTTCTTGCGTCGAGAGAGATAATTTTCTTCTAAAAGGTGGTTGCACCATCCTCACTCGTTTACTGGTTCCGAATTGTTGTTGGATACAGGCTCGCCAAAGCCATCGGAGAATCCGCATTGTACGGATTGTGACAACGACTGACAATCAGCGAATTGTAGGGTTGCTTATCCCAAATGCAGCAGTAGAATCAGTGCTTCAAGGTTATAATACTCTTGACTCTCCTTTCACAATTGTATCTAGTGCATTGCAACCAACTTTGGGGGTTTTATTCCTCTTGTTATGTGTCCCATATTGGCGGGGATTGGTTGTTTGTCTTCTAGTTTTGGGCTATCCTCACCTCATTAGCTAGTTTTTGAGGTTGAGTTTGGCCCAAGGTCCATTTGTTAACATGGTATTAGAGCCAGGGCCATCCCTGTTATTGTGTTTCCCAATGTTGGGCTCCCATGTCAATTATAATTTAATAGAAAAGTATCATAAGTCTCTCATTTTATCTTAGTGCATTGCAAACCAAATTAATGTCTTGTTGGGACCATCTTTTGTACATGTTTATATCTGTCATGTTTGTCTCTAGGGTAGAAAATTTAAGAGAGTTCTATATGAACACAGAAATGAAGTGGGTCTCAAAATGGTTGCTAGATTTTCCAGGTCTGGTGATTTAGTTTGTAAGTTCAGAATTCCATAGCATGAGACATCTTTCCAGTTAGTGTGATTGATTCAGTTCTTCACTTGTTTGGTTGACTCGATAATTTGTAAATGACGTGCCTTTTGTTGGTTAAATATGATTGTGTTGAAATTTTGATAGCAGATTTGGCATGGGTCCAAGATGTTGACGAATGAGAGAAGCGCAATTAAGGGTTTTTTTGCCAAGTATAGATGATTGCAAAAGTTGATGGAATGGCCTAACAAGATGGAGTTGTCATTATACGCTTTCAGAATGAAGCGCATTGTATGGTGGTAGAAAAGCAGTCTTTGTTACAAGGTCCAGGGAATGAGATTGGGGCACCCTCGCATCGCTGTCATAATTCTTTTGCATAATTTTTTTGGAATATCCATTCCTTGTAAATTAAATCATTTAAATCATAGGGCAATTTTGGGGTTGCTGGAAATTCTGCCACAGTTTTGTATCTAATCAAAATATACAGAGTGTTAGAATTCAATGCAGTTTCCTCTCAGTTCATCTGTGTCAGCCAAAGGACCAGCTAAATGATGCAATTTGGCCATTTGGATATGATTATGTTCAAATTTGTGTTTCTCCAGGTTTCATGTCTGGTGATTGATCGCAGGATTCTTGGTCCCTCTGGCAGTGAGGTGATGAGAAAGCCATTTGTCGAGCAGGTCGTCACCGTCACAAAGTAAATCTCCTACTTGCTTTCATATAGCAGATTTTGCGTTTCACTCTGATCATTTTCTTTATGAATCGTTTAGTAAAACTTATCCAAATGAATCCTGAATCCAGCAGAAACTCCTTTTTAATGGTTTCCCGATTATTATTTCAATCAGATGTGCTGCTATGACTAATTTGGTCTGTAAATTGAATCTCTGATGGATACAATTCATACCAACACAAATTCCCTAGCTCATAAAGGGTGCCCCGTTATTTGACTGCACTCTCAGCTATGGGTGTTTATCGGGTGGGCTGGGCCGGTCCGAGCTGAGAAAAAAGGTGACCGGCCGGTTTCTAATTTGGGCCGGTTGCCGTTTTTTCAAATTGGGTTTAACGGGTCCGGGTCCATTCAGGTAAAAAAGGAATCGGTAGTGTTACGGGTCCAAGGGGCGGGGCCGGGCCGGGCCGGGCCGGGTTAGTGTTATTATTATTTTATTTTTTTGTATTTTGTATAACTATTGTAATTTATATTAATATAAAGTAATAATATAAACAAAAAAAATCTTATAAAAAGAGTGTTTGGATAAAAGGTTGCAAAGGTTTTAAAATCATTATTTTTTGAAATTTTGAATATTTCATTAAGAGTTTAAGATAATAGAATACAATGAAGATGGAAAAAAAATTGCACGTATAATTTGCAAGTGTTTTTTTTTTTTTTCAAATTTACAAATTGAAGTTTACATTTAACATGTAAATTAACGGAAAAAGAGTATACACAAAGGTTTTGCGTTGCCTTAGTAATTTCTTCATAATCAATATGAACTTCTTGGCCATCTTCCGGAGTGTAAAATTCAGATAGTTACCATGTGTTAATATATCTCCAAGTTCCTCGTCTTCTGGTCTATCAACATCTTCACGTCCCTGATTTCTTCGATATAATCCAATCTTTGGAACATACTAAAACTTTCAAAGCATTGCTTCCCAATGATCGACGGGTGTCTCCAAATTGTTGTCTTGCTTAACTAAATGTACTCTTTGATGCAACAGTTGAAATTGGCACATTTAGCATGTCTTGAGCCACAGCAGAAAGAACAAGAAATTGTTTTTCATTCTTATTCTACCATCCCAACGGTAAAAATTCCTTTGTGCGAGGCTCTTTTTGCTTTTGCAAGTAGAATTGAAGTTCATCAATGTTCTTGTTACTAGTTTGAGTGGTAGGAAATGTAGAATAAATATTAAAACCATCAAGGCCTTCATCATTATCCATAGTAGTTGAAGGAGTACAATGCGTAGTGGGATTAACATTGTCTACATTAAGAACATCATCATCAACTATATTTGCATAATAATTATATAATTGTTGTAAATAATTATTTAGCTTGTTCAAACTATAATATATATATATATATATATATATATATATATATATATATATAT
>MU707465.1:55612-72172 GCA_026770625.1 Nicotiana glauca
AAATATATATATATATATATATATATATTTCAGTTGGTCCAATCTCCATATAAATATATAAAGCATTGATTAATTGGTGGCAATGAGAAATCTTAATATAAGGATTTAGAACAACGCCAATTAAGTAAATCAGAGGAATTGGAAAGAAATATTTTTTGAATTTTGCTTGTATTTTTTCAACAGCATCCTTATATTTTTTTTTCTTCTTAAATTCAGATAGTAGAAAAGAGATTTCAGCTATATGTACTAAAGTCATAGTAACAGTAGGGTAATATGCTCCAAAAAAATCAACATTAGCTGTATAAATTTATGTAAAAATTTAACAATATCATTAATGGCCTCCCAAGTTGTAGGTGTTAACATACGATTTGGATCGGTACAATGCGCATTAGCAACTTCTGTTATTAGCAATCTATATTTGTAGCAACATTTTAAAAATAAGTATGTATAATTCCATCTAGTAATAATTTCGTCTGCATGAATCCGGGGTTAATGTTATGCTCGGTATGCTTATTCTTAAATTCTCTAGTTCTAGATTGTCTATTATTTCCTTAAATAAAACCAACTGCTCTTCTAACATGAGTAATCTCAGCTGAAAATAAATCAAGGTCATTTTTAACAATTAAATTATAAACATGACATGCACACCTAACATAAAAATTTTTGTCAAGTGGGTTGCAAATGTAGTCTTAATATTGCAATTGCAACATTATTGTTAGAAGCATTATCAAAAGACATACACAATATTTTTTTCTTAAGATTAAAAAATTCAACAACTTCGCAAATAGTAGTACTTATAAGCATAGCACTATGACTCTGGTCTTCATCATATTTAAAAGCGATAATATATTTTTGCATATAATAATTATCATCTATCCAATGACATGTAATTGTCAAATAATCATTTCCATTAACAACATTGCCAATCTCAGAAGTTAGAGAAACTCTACAAGGAATGTGGTCAAACAAATAACGTATGTATGTTTGATATTGTCCATGAAGTCTAAAGATATCAGATCTATAAGTACTTTTAGGGATACCTTTAAATAAATAATTATAAATCCTTTGAATAAACATAATAAGATATAACGAAGAAGCAAAAGAAAAAGGTAAACAACCCAAAGCAATCACTTTTGCTAACTCCTCACGATCCTTCATTTTATCATATTTCATAATTCCTCAAGTACTAGGGTTTAGAGTTCTATGATTTTGATCTAAATCAGAGCCCCATTCTATAGGATGCTCAATTCTCATATGTCTACTAAGTGTACTAATCCCCTCTAACCTCCAGTCTTATGTTTAAAATTATTTTTACAAAGTCTGCGTCTAACTCTATCAGCTCTTTTTCGTCAAAAAATTTCTAAATCTTACTTCTTTTTCTCCGATTAGTAGTCAGGACCACAAGTGATCTACTATTAGCAGCATGACCACCACCCCTGCTACCAACTCCAACACTACTAGGTGTAAGTTGTGTCTCATCTTCAATTTCTAATTCACTATCTTCAATACCGAAATGTTCATGTAATTGTTCATAATCTATATTATTATTAGGTAATGTTTCAGAAATATGTTTAGAGTCATTTAAATTACTACCAGATGTTGAAGTAGTACCTCTTTTTCTATTTTCACGATTACCCCGATTAGCAACTGATGATAGGCTATAATTACATATTTTAGTCGTTTATTACACTCGAGTTTACTGCATTTTAATTGAGTTTGCGCTTTAATCGCGAGTGTTTTGCACTAACAGTGTGTTTTATGCCTTATAGGAGTGATTCCGAGCTATATAGATGTTATAGAATTAAATTAAGTGATTTGGAGCTTTGAAGTCTGAGTAAGAGCTCAAGAAATTAAGCCGGGATCTGGTTCAGGGGTCAAATTTAATAATTAAGTACGAACGAAGACTCAAATAGGCATATTGCGCACTGTCTAGTAAAATAGACATAACTTTTTGTTCAGAAATCCATTTGGGCTCTATAATATATGGTTGAAAAGATAACTCAAAGGTATACAATTTTCATGTTTTACATTTTTCCAAATTACAAACAGAACAGGGTGTAAAGTGCGCGTCCATATGCGCGATTGCGCATGTATATGCGCGTCCAAGACATAATGTTTGGCAAATTTGCGCGCTCAGATGCACGTTCATAAGCGCGATCACGCATGTACAGACGAAAAAACAGATCTGAAGGGTACTTTTGGAAGTTCAAGACCAATCCCCTCAACCTAAAAAGGGTCTAGATCGCCCACAACCAAGGTGTGCAGCTTTGGAGAGCTGGAGAGGAGCACAATGAGAGGAAGCAAGAGGGCATCAATCCATATCTCCTTCTAGGGTGATTTTACCATTGTTTATGAATTCTTTTGTAATTTTCATTATTGTTATAAGTAGCTAACTCTTCTAATCTAAGGTTTTGGTTGAACTCGTTGGGGATAAATTTATTGTGATGCTAATATAGTTTTGATTGGTTGTTAATCTCTATTTGTTCAGCTACGTTCTTGTTGTAGTTGATTGAAGGGCCCTCAATTAGTTGTGCCTATTTATTATGTATCTACTTGAGAGAGAGTGTATATTTAGGTAGTTGTTTGAACAACATCACTCCCGGAGTATAGGCGAGAGTCATAACCGAGGGTTTAGAGGTTGGATTAGAGATAACGATACCTCGGGTGCAATCTAAAGTGAACTGTAATGCGAATCTAGCTAGCGTAGCTTGAGAGAGTGCGTCTAATAAATTATCATAATTACTTGAGAGAGAGTTATGATAGCTGGAGAGTTCATGATTGATAGAGGCAACTAAGTCATAGCTATAAGAAATATACAATTAAGGAAATCTACAACGGGGGAAGCCATTACCTTAGACCTTTATATTACAATTGTCTACAACTGCGTGTTAGTTAATCTTTAGTTTATTATTCTTGTTCAGCTATAGTAGTATAAACAACACCAATTATCATTCATAAAGTTTGAGAAGGTTGACTAAGTAGAATTTAGTACTTCAAAGACTGCTTTTGATACGTTAATTCCCTGTGGGATCCGACTCTGGGCATAATATTTCGGATTATATTTGCAACGCCCGCTTAGTCTTTTAATAGACACAGTTGAGCGTGATAAAATTTTGGCGCCATTATCGGGGAATTAACGGTATTATCAATTGTAGTTGGAGAAAAATACAAAATTCTTCAGTGTAGTCAAATTTCTTTGATTTCACTCATATATTGAATTTCTTTTATATGACTTGGTAAAAAAAATTATTTTCTTTATTTTTATTTGTTAATTTGAAAAAAAAATGGCATCATGGAATTATGAGAATTTGGATGTAAATCTACTTTTGATCCTCGTTATGCATACTATGGAGGAAACCACCCAGGACAAAATTATCAAAATATTTTCGAGAGCGAGTTATGTACACCAACTCAATCTTATGTGTGGAATGTGTGTGATATGTGTGGTGGTCAAGATGGTAACATTCATGGTTGTGCTTATATTTCTTATTTCCCCACAACACCTTACTTTGATGATTCTTCTTTTTATTGTGAAGTTAATAGGAATGAAGAACTCAGGTATGAGGACCTGAAAGAGATCGAGGATACGTTAAAGTGCCTTATGGAACAATATGATAAAATACAGTTGCAGATAGAAAGGCAAGAGACAACTACTCACATTGAACCTTGTAAAGTGCAACAAGCTTACATTGTGGATAATAGCGAAGAAGAAAATGAATTGGCTGCAGAAATTGCCATTATAATGGAGGATTTAAAAAAATACGAGGATGAGCTAGAGGAGGAGGTCAGAGTAGAACACCAACAATCAATTGAACTAGGTTTTGAGGATGTCGATGTTGAAGAAATGATCCTAGAGTCAGCTAAGGGCGTTGAGGATATAAATTTTGTTGACTCTAGTATCATTGATGTTGAGGATGTTGAAAGTCCTGAAGTTCATGTATTTGAGTGCATTGGTCCACACTCCAAGTATTTTTCCATATTATGTTTGGATGATGATATAGAAATAGATTCATCCGAACCAACCGAAGAGTCAAGGAATGAGGAACAAGGTGCATATATTCTGGAATTCTTCTTGCTAGAAAAACAGGACTGCATACCTCATCTAAAAGGCCAAGAAGTGTAAAATAATACAATAGTTGCTTGGGCCAACTAGATTCGTTCCACCGCCCCATGACCATAATCATAATCTTGAATCAAAACTCGGAGTTCAATTCATAAGTTTGAGGTGGAGGCAAAAAAAAGTGATTCAAATCGTGCCGCGACTTTAAATCAAGCGCTTTTTGGGAGGCAACCCAATTTTATTTTATTTTAATTTACTTTTTTTAATTTAATATTGTATTATTCTTGTAGTGTCGATTTTTGATTTTTAGGAACATGGAACGCAAAGCCATTGGAAGGATGCAACAACAAACCATTGGTTGGAACTAAGTGTGGGGTACCCGCACGAAGGACCAAGATTGGGAGAAGTCTGAGTACCCCATGAGCTGCTAGTGCTTCGGCCTTTGGCCTACCGAGGAGTTTCTTTTACCCTCTTATTAGTATGGTTTGCATTGGGGACAATGCACAATTTTAAGTGTGGGGTGAGGAGATCGTCTGGGTGACTTTCCATGATATTTTAGTTGTGTTAGTTTCTTTTGTTAGGTGGTGTAGCAATTTTTCCTTGGTTTTTCTTTGTGTCGCGGTTCTTTTTCAAGGCTTTTATTTGAACCGGGTATAGATAATTTTTTTTATTTAGAAATATGAGCCATAGTGTTGTTCTTTGAATTGAAGCAATATCTCTTGACTTGGCTAGGCCTTGAGGATAGTGAGTACTTTGGTTGTGACACTTAGGCTCAACTTTTGACTCTTGTAGAAGCACCTTCAATTGTATTATCTTAACTTTGCTTAATTGCTTTGACTAGAGTGTCTATGAATCAAATCCTGAGTGAGTTATGTGCCATGTGTGTGTGTAAGGTTTTGCATTATTCATTGCATAGCATTTGATGCCTAGAACTTGCCATGTGTGTTTGCAAAGTGAAATAGTAGTGTTGTTCAGTTTTGGAAGTGATATAGGCATTTCTTTGTTGAGCCAAATATGTATATTTTACCCGCCTAATTGTTATGTATCGTAGTTAACCCATTTGAGCCTCTAATCCTATTTCTTTGGCAACCACATTACAAGTCTTACCCAATTGTTTGAATGGACTATCTATTTGAATCTTTTAACCTCTCATAAGTGAAGTGTTGTACACTATGTAAAAGTTAAAGTATGGGGTGGTTAGTTTGGCTTTTGAGTGGAACTAATGAAATTTGGAGAGAGGTGCGCTGTTTTGAAAAAGTAAGAGTCACTTAAATTGAAAAGATAGTTGGATTGTTAAAAAAAAAAAAAAATCCTTGATGAGTGGTGGCTCTTGACGTAAGTGTGCTTAAAGAAGAATAGGATAATTTGCATTGATGTGAAGGTGGAGTTTGGTTTGACATAAATATGGGGTTTGCATGTTAAAGTATATGTATTAAAGTGCTTAGGGAGGTGTAGTAACTCTTATATCTAAATATATCCTACCCGTCCCGCAGCCTACATTACAACCAAATAAAGTCCTAATTGATCCTAGAGTGAATGAGCTCGATTAGTGGAGTAGTATACTACGGGAAAGCTTATGGTGCATCTTTTGTGGCATATGAATGTTATTTCTGAGAGTGAGTGAATTCTTTCTATCTTGAGTTCCTAAGTGTTCTTAAATTTTATCGTGTGGAACTACTCTCTTGTATTGTGTGAGGGAACTTGATTCATGAAGGAGAGGTAATGTTAATGACCTCTATGTTAGAGTAAGTGGGTGAGTTATGAATAATGCGTGGTACTTATGAGTCAAATCTTGAGGTAAAGATGTTACACTTTTGTGCTTAGTCTATTTTAAATACTCTTGGTGTGATGAGTTAGGAGAATTGTTTAAAGATGTCGTGTCTATAATAATGTGTGTAGTTTGATTGCTCGAGGATGAGCAATGGTTTAAGTGTGGAGTGTTGATGATAGGCTATAATTACATATTTTAGTCGCTTATTACACTCGAGTTTACTGTACTTTAATTGAGTTTGCGCTTTAATCGCGAGTGTTTTGCACTAACAGTGTATTTTATGCTTTGTAGGAGTGATTCCGAGCTATATAGATGTTATAGAATGAAATTAAGTGATTTGGAGCTTTGAAGTCTGAGTAAGAGCTCAAGGAATTAAGCCGTGATCGGGTTCGGGGGTCAAATTTGATAATTAAATACGAACGAAGACTCGAGGAGGTATATTGTGCACTGTCTAGTAAAATAGACATAACTTTTTTCTCAGAACTCTACTTGGGCTTCATAATATATGGTTGGAAAGATAACTCAAATGTATACAACTTTTATGTTTTACGTTTTCCCAAATTTCAAACGGAACAGGGTGTAAAATGCACGTCCATATGGGCAATCGCGCATGTATATGCGCGTCCAAGACAGAATGTTTGGCAAATTTGCGCGCTCAGATGCGCGTTCATATGCGCGATCGCGCATGTACAGACGGAAAAACAGATCTGATGGGTACTTTTGGAAGTTCAAGACCAATCCCCTCAACCTAAAAAAGGTCTAGCTCGCCCACAACCAAGGTGTGCATCTTTGGAGAGCTGGAAAGAAGCACAATGAGAGGAAGCAAGAGGGCATCAATCCATATCTCCTTCTAGGGTAATTTTACCATTGTTTATGAATTCTTTTGTAGTTTTCATTATTGTTATAAGTATCTAACTCTTCTAATCTAAGGTTTTGGTTGAACCCATTGAGTATAAATTTATTGTGATGTTAATATAGTTTTGATTGGTTGTTAATCTCTATTTGTTCAACTACATTCTTGTTGTAGTTGATTGAAGGGCCCTCAATTAGCTGTGCCTATTTATTATGTATCTACTTGAGAGAGAGTTCATATTTAGGTAGTTGTTTGAAAAACATCACTCCCGGAGTATAGGCGAGAGTCATAACCAAGGGTTTAGAGGTTGGATTAGAGATAACGATACCTCGGGTGCAATCTAAAGTGAACTGTAAAGCGAATCTAGCTAGCGTAGCTTGAGAGAGTGCGTCTAGTAAATTATCATAATTACTTGAGATAAAATTATGATAGCTGGAGAGTTCATGATTGGTAGAGGCAACTAAGTCATAGCTATAAGAAATATACAATTAAGGAAATCTACAACGGGGGAAGCCATTACCTTAGACCTTTATTACAATTGTCTACAACTGCGTGTTAGTTAATCTTTAGTTTATTATTCTTGTTCAGCTATAGTAGTATAAACAACACCAACTATCATTCGTAAAGTTTGAGAAGGTTGATTAAGTAGAATTTAGTACTTCAAAGACTACTTTTGATACGTTAATTCCCTGTGGGATTCGACTTTGGACATAATACCCCAGATTATATTTGCAACGCCTGCTTAGTCTTTTAATAGACACAGTTGAGCGTGATCCGCAACCTTAGTACAAACTCTTTTTGCAACATTAAATATATTGTAAAAATTTAACTACTAGCAAAAATTAAATATACAAATAAAATAGTATATTAGAGAAAGAGTTGGTCAATAAATTGAACACTTGATGATTTTGCAACTCCAATGTTACCACGAAGAAACGTCAATTGTTCAAAGTTTGAAGGTAAATTGTTCAAACTTCAAATAATAAATAATACGATAAATTAAATTCCAAAAAAAAAAAAATAAGAGCCAAAAAGTTGATTTCACTTTAGATGAAGAATAAGAGAATGATAATTGAGAATATGAGTTTGAGAAATGAGAGATGAATGAAAAAATGAGGAGGAGAGGGGGGGGGGGGGGGGGGGGAGGAGGGTGTATCTATAGTTTTTCAAATTACTAAATTAGTAATTACTAAAAGTGTTATTTTAAAAAAAATGCCCAAAAAGGCCTATTTTTATAATTCACCTGTTGGGCAACAACCAAATTGAAGCTGAGCATTGCCAATGGTCATTTCTTAAAAAAAAGGAAAAATATTTCAGATTTATAGCCGTTGAACCGGGCCAGTTAACCGGTTCAACAGTAATTTTTGTTGACCGGGTTTGACCGGTCCGGTTAACCAAATTTTTTTTAAATGGAGCAAACCTGTAATGACCCGACCGATCGTTTTGAGTACTAGCGCTCCGTTCGGCAGTCGGAAGCCATGAACAGCTTCATTTCGGGTATTATGACTTGTTCGCGTGGTCGGAATTTAAATTCAGGAAGATCGGAGTTAAATTTGAATAAAAATTCTCATTTGAGAAGCTTAAAGTTGAAAGAATGAACTAGGATTGAAATTTTGAGTAAACGACCTCGAAATCAGAATCTGAAGGTTCTAGCAGGTTCGTATGATGATTTCAGACTTAGGCGCGTGCCCGAATTGGGTTTTGGATAATTCGGGAGCGTTTTGGCGCCTATTGTAGAAGTTAGCATTTTAGAAAGAATTTTTTAAGTTTGGCTTGAAGTGCATTCCAGTGTTATCGATGTCTGTTTGGGATTCCGAGTCTGTGAATAGCTCCGTATGGTGATTTTGGAGTTGGGAGCGCGATCGGAAGTGAATTCGGAGGTCCGTAGGTCATTTTGGAGTCCTTTGGCTAAAGATAGAAATTTGAAGGTTATGGGAAGTTTGACCGGAGGTTGACTTTTTGATATTGGAGTCGGAATCCAATTTCGGAAGTTGGAGTAGATCCATAATGTCAAATATGACTTGTGTGCAAAATTTGAGGTCAATCGGATGTGATTTGATAGGTTTAAGCATCGGAAATAGAAGTTGAAAAGTTCAAAGTTCATAAAGCTTGAATTGGAGTGTAATTCATGATTTTTGCGTTGTTGGATATGATGTGAAGCCTCGAGTAAATCCGTAATGTGTCTTGGGACTGGTCGGTATTATTGGTTGGGATCCCGGGGGCCTCGGGTGAGTTCCGGGTGGTTATCAGATCAAAATTTGATTTTTGAGAAGGCTGGGGGCTGCTGCTTTTGGTATTTCCGCTTATGTGGATTTGGCCCCGCAGAAGCGGCCCCGCAGAAGCAAAGGAGAAGCCACAGAAACGGCTGGCGTGGAGCAGCCCAGGCATCACAGAAGCGGCCCAGGGACCGCAGAAGCGGTTACGCTTAAGCGACCCCCAGACCGCAGAAGCAGTCTGCTCCCCTTTAGCCCAAGCTGTAGAAGCGGCTAAAAGTCGCTGAAGCGACATCCGCAGAAGCACACAAAATTCTGCAGAAGCGGAAGCAGCTGGGGCAGTGAGGATGTTTTAAGTTCGGGGTTGAGTTCATTTCAACCCCATTTTTCTTCCATTGGAGTTGATGGGGAGCAACTTGGGGATGCCATTTTCGTCACTTGTCACGAGGTAAGTAATTTATGCTAGCTTTGAGTTAAATACAAGGTTTATACATGGATTTAGGCATGGAAATTAGTATAAAAATTGTGGGTTTGGTGGGAAACCTAGAAAATTATAATCTTGGATTCTAGCCACGATTTGAGTATGGAATTAAGAGAAAATAATATATTTTAATTCCTAAGGTTATGGGTAAACTTTATCTTTGAAAAGTTTTGGATTCCGGGCACGTGGGCCCGAGGGCATTTTGGTCAACTTTCCAATCGGGGTTAAGAATTTCTATAAATTAGTTTATAATGAATATTGGAGCATATATTAATGGATTTGCGTAACCATTGGCTAGTCTTGGAGCGTGGTGCATCAATTGGAGTCTTCGGAAGATGTAAAATGTCGGTTTTGGATCCTCGGAGCTAGGTGAGTTTCCTTTCTATTCTTGTGAGGGGGAATTTACCCCATAGGTAAAATAATTGATTATGTGCTCCTACATGTGGGGGCTACGTACGCACGAAGTGACGAGAGTCCGTGCGTAGCTACTATTATGCTATTGTCCGGGTAGTTAGGACCCATCAGCATGTTGTACTTGAATAAATTATGAACCCATTGATGACTTGAATTGTTTAAATCACCTTTGATTAGTAAACGAATTTAAAAAGAGATTAAACATCATTTCCTGAATTGCTAAACAGAGAATTGGTTTTATTTGGATAGTTACTCCTCGATAAAATTCTAATTGGCTATCTGAGCATGTATCTTACGTGTACCCGTGTCGCATGGAGGATTCGCGAGCGGGGTAATAAATCACATTAAATTAATAAATGGATTTCTAAAGAGACAGGCTTCGTTTTCTCAAATTATTAAAGAGAATTGGCCTTTCTTGGATAATTGCTCCTCGTTGAATTCTTGACTGATTGTCTGTTTGTGTGTGTTTATTTTGGACCGGGCCGAACGCCTCGGCAGATTAATAGATGCATCTATAGGCGCGCCGTCGACCCTCGGCAAGTGCACATTTATTTCCGTTGGATCGGGTCGTCGCCTCGGTATGATTTGCGCATGCTTGTATTGTTGCCTGGACTTATTTAAGTCGTTACATGCCTCACTCTAACTCAAGATCATCTTGTTAATAATGAAAAGAAATCTTGGAAAATTTCCTATGAAAGAATTACGTGTTTACTTGTTTCTTCTATCTGGATAAAAATCATGTTAGAAAATAAATCCACTATTTGATATATATATTGAGAATAAATAACCGTTGGACCATTAAAGTGAGTCAAAGTTGACCATCTCGTCTCTACCCCTTCGGGATTAGGCGGGACACTCACTGATTACACGTTGATTACGTACTCATACTACACTTCTGTGCATTTTTGTTGCACAGGTATATATATACCTCTGGCGGCCTATTGGGCGTAGCAACATGGATGACGCTGGGACTAGGTGAGTTGCATCATTGAGGCGACCGCAGCTAGAGTAGTTCCTTCCAATGTACTGTATTTACTTTCCGTCCACTGTATTCCGAGCGGATGTTGTATTTTATTTCCCCTATCAGTAGTCGCTCATGTACTTGTGATACCGGGTTTTTGGGATAGTTTACAACGTATTTGTACTAATTGTTATTATTTAAATTTGAATTATAATAGTGGACTTTTATTTATAAAAATGGAAGGAAAAACCTTAGATCTTCAAAAGTATTAAAAGAGGAATTAATTGATAATTTAGTTGGCTGGCGTGACAGAGGTGTACGGAGACACCACGACCCTTCGTGGATTTTGGGTCGTGACAATATGGTATCAGAGCACTAGGTTCCTGTCGGTCTCACGAGTCATGAGCAAATCTAGTAGAGTCTCGCGGATCGGTACGGAGACGTCTGTACTTATCCTTGGGAGGCTACAGGGCTATTAGGAGTACTTCCCTTCTTGATTTCCTTATCGTGTGGTTCTATTCCTTTGAGGCTTATGCCTTTGATTCCTTCCTACTCAATCTTACGCGACGCGGGCGCATGCTAGAAATAGAGAATTTGAAGAATTGAAATGGCACTACAAATGTGGTGTGGGATGATTTTCCCGGTATAGTTTATTGGACTATTATAGTCGCTTTATGGAAGGGTATTCTATTGTTCAGCTCAGTAACAGGACTTCTAAGAGCCTTGAGGCTAGGCACAGGTGGCTATGATGCTTATGAATAATTATTCCGCAGTGTTTTCGTGATGGTAGGACGTTTGCCCACGTATCGGGGCAATGGATGAATTGAAGGGAAGTTTACTCAGTGTGTAATCAAGGGATTTAGTATTTTATTCCCGGCAGGGGAAAGTCAAACGAACTGAGGATGGTCAGAAGTGGACTGGTGGAAGTAATGAAACATGGTAATTGCAAACATGGTGGAGTTCTCCTCTATATGGGGGTGCTGTTGCCCTAATTGAACGCTTTAAGCTTGTCAGTGTTATAATCTACTACAATTCGCCTTTATGGCAGGACATTGTGAAATAATATTGGAGGTAGCACTGTCAGACATAACATGATGTGGTGGTCTAAGATTGAATCAGAATTTCTAATGTCGACGGGACGATAAAGATGACCTTTGGAAAGGTTTAAAGTTAGCAGCAATGGTGGATTCAAGTGCCACAAAGATAGATTTTATTTAAGGCAACAATTGAGCAGCAAAGTATGAGGAAGGACACATGGGAAGTGTCAGGTGGTGTTTAAAACTTCTAGAAGGCCAAGTATGAGGAGCAAGGACAAGTGGATAATTAAAGAGACGAGTTCTGCCAAAGTGGGAGAGTGGCGAGGGTTGCATATGGGTTTGGTAGTAGGATGACTACGCGCCTTAAAGCGAATTTGGATCGAATTGGGGATTTTAATGATTGGTGATTAAAGTCTGTGGGTATGATGTGAAGTATGGGCTATTATGCGGCAGAAGATTGATATGGCGGAAAAGAGCTGCTTGAAATGGAGGAGGGTGCAGCATAACCCTGAATTTGGAAGGATGCTGCCGCACACTTAATTGATGTCTGCGAGGGGCGAATGGACTTGTGCAACTGGAAGGTGAGCTCGGACTCAGGATGGGCTATTGGTGTCATAGTGAATGTACCCCGTGCAACGGCGTGGGAAGCTGTCGGGAGGTGATTCCCCTATGTGGGTTATTCCCCGTGAGCAGGTTAGCGGTCGCGTGGTTGGCGAAGCTTCTACAAAGAATTATATTGGTTGTTCAACAAAGAGATCGGTCGTGCGAATGTGGTTAATGATTCAAAATATGAAAGATGGGGATTTACAGAAAGATTCCGAGAAATTTTAATAACTTATGGCGCGAGGTTATGTCAATAAGAGGTAAAAAGGTCGGGCGAACTCAAGAATGGTGAAATGATGGCTTCAAGTTAAGTGGGAGAGTCCCACCGCTTGTGATTGGGCTATATGATTAACTACTTGCATGATTTCTGGTTATTAGCATATTGATGGATTATCCCAGCTATGAGAAAAGACCATAAGTGGTAATTCGAGCAAATGAATTGTTGGAGGCATGCGATGGTTGGCCTTATTGGCTCATGTCCGGACTTGGAAAAAGGTTTAGGATTTATGCCTGGTATAGATACAGGTTTCAGGGGAGTGGTTCTGCCATGTGCTTCGTTGAGAGGGTATTAATGTGCTAGAAGATTCATGGAGTTGATTATATTCGGGACCAAGTCAGAGCGGGTGGCTCTCAATAACGGTCCTAGTGGAACTCAAAAGATAAAGTGTGGTACCTAATAATTTCATGCCTATAAGTACAACTGAGAATCGAGCTTTGTAGCAGCTTATAAGAAGGTACCCAGAATGTTCTATGATGCGTTACCTTGTGGTGTAGCATTTGAGAAATGTAAAATAATTCGTGAGATTTGAGATAGCATGGTCTCGCAATTCAAGGTCACTCGGGGTGAGTGTAGAGGGAGTATGTTATGCGTTGAAGAGAATTAGTATTATTTCCAAAGCAATCAAGGATAAATTGGAGGGAAATGGATTGATTAGCCATAGTTGAATTTGGCATGTTGGAGTCTGTGGTCCGTTCGTTCAGCGTGATCGAGTTATGCGTTTGATTTGTGGCGGTACGTGTGAGGTTTGTCGGCCGCCGTGATTGATGATTTATCAGGGGCATTCTTCTGTTATGACTCGTTAAGTGAAAGCGAATTCCGGAAAGGCTATGGTGGCTTGGACCACTACTTGCTGATTTGCATATTCTACGGTTATGGGAAACTACCTGTGTGTTTCTATGAATCTCCTGAAGTGAGTTAAGTGAAAAGTTCGTGTATGATGAATTGTTAAAATGATAATGATTTCGGAGTTATGATGAAAAATCGTGTTCTATCGTATGTTGGCACGTTGAGTGCAATGAGTAGCACGGAGATGCAAAGTGAGGATCAAGGTTGCAGTTCGGTGTTGAAAAGGATGTCATGGGCTCGGATGAGCAAGGAAAGGGTTGAATGATTAAAGTAAGTTGGTAGTGTATTCAGCGTCCCCTGGGAGCGATGTGTTGTGAAGAGGCTTTGCATCCTGGTTAAGGATTCTTGATCGCTTTTCAACGTTGGTGCGTTCGGTGATTTAGATGTACAGACCCGTTATTTATTTCGGAAGATTGTGGGAATGTGTATAAGTGTGACATGTAGTCACCTGATTGGCTAAAAGGTTTAAACCAAGTATGAGGATTGTGGTAACATCATTAATTTGAGAATTTATGCCTGGAGGGCACTTTGTATATTGGGTTATGAACTGAGGAGGTTGTTCCGGTTATGATGGTTATTCTTACGTGATATGAGGCAAAAGGGAGTTACTACGGACCTTTGAAAGGTCATTGGCCAAGTTGGTGCAATCAGAAATCGGCTTGAGATCGGTGGATTGATTTATTTGCGAACAGTGCTTTTATATCAGGCCAGTTGTGTTCATTTCAACGAGTGTTCCCTATGGAGGAACAGTCAGGGTGTTATTTTGTCATCAGCTATTTCAGGTAATGATGCATTGCATCGTGTGAGTTTTGAGACGGCCTGAGAAATTGTGTATGCATTGAGGTCCCGCGTTGCGATGATGTTATGTGAGCAGGATAGCTCTTGAGATCTAGATCTTGTATCGCACCTCAGTTGTGCTTGAGTTTTGTAGCCTATAGCGCTATGTGTTTTCTCAGGGATGGTATTATGCACTTAGTGTGCTTGCAATCGAAATTTGATATTTTATTGTAATGAGCAGGTTTAGCTCGAAGTGCAATCTCCTTATGTGTGATCTATGTGTGGATCGGGTTACGCGCTGCAACAGTGTGATGTCGAGTCTGGTTTTTCTATATGATATTTCTTTGTGTTTTTCGCTTCCTATCTTTTAAAGAAAGTCCATATTAATGCGGGGGTTAGGTAATTCCTTCCAGAGTTCGATTTTCGTTTGTGTTGTGTTCGAATTGGTGGCCTATTGGCACATTATGACGTCATATGAGACTTGTGATCTCATTCAAAGTGGCTTATTGCCTAAGCAGTTCGTACTGGGTGAGACGAGATTATTGGATTTAGGACCAATGCAATTGGATTATGTGAAGTGAATTAAGGAGCTAGGACCATTAGATGGTTCAGAAAGAGGCAATGACTCATGTCAGGGGTATAGACCCAATGATTTGATGATTCAATTTCGGCACCTCTCTTCCGCAATCTCGGTGTTGTAAAGGTTAGAGCAAGACCCATGTAGGTCAGGAGGTGCAATCGGAGCATCGGATTCATGGAATTTTGATTAATTCAAACAGAAATGTTATTGTGGTCCTATGGGTAAAGTGATGCAAGTGTGAATTCTGCAGAGTTATGCAGTCATGTTTGAGTTCAGCGTACAGTGATTGATACGGTGATCTTATGTTGGAAACAGGCCTGGCATAGAATTTCGGATGTTAGAATTGGGCTCTAAGGCTTATTTGCTTGAATAAAGGAGAATATCTTCAGAATTTATCGAGCCAATGTGCTCAACTAAGTTGTGGTAGCACGAGAAGGTGCATGAGGTGCCAAACAGTGATTTCAGACTTCTTCCATATAGTTCTCAGCATGTTCGAGGACGAACGTATGTTTAAGTGGGAGAGAATGTAACGACCCGACCGGTTATTTTGAGTATTAGCGCTCCGTTCGGCAGTCGGAGGCCATGAACAGCTTCATTTCGGGTGTTATGACTTGTTCGCGTGATCGGAATTTAAATTCAGGAAGATCGGAGTTAAATTTGAATGAAAATTCTCATTTGAGAAGCTTAAAGTTGAAAGAATGAACTAGGATTGGAATTTTGAGTAAACGACCTCGGAATCAGGATCTGAAGGTTCCAGCAGGTTCGTATGATGATTTCGAACTTGGGCGTGTGTCCAGATTGGGTTTTGGATAACCCGGGAGCGTTTTGGCACCTATTGTAGAAGTTAGCATTTTAGAAGGAATTTCTTAAGTTTGGCTTGAAGTGCATTCCAGTGTTATCGATGTCCGTTTGGGATTCCGAGTCTGTGAATAGCTCCGTATGGTGATTTTGGAGTTGGGAGCGCGATCAGAACTGAATTCGGAGGTCCGTAGGTCATTTTGGAGCTATTTGGCTAAAGATAGAAATTTGAAGGTTATGAGAAGTTTGACCGGAGGTTGACTTTTAGATATAGGAGTCGGAATCCAAATCCCGAAGTTGGAGTAGGTTTAAGCATCGGAAGTGTGCAAAATTTGAGATCAATCGGACGTGATTTGATAGGTTTAAGCATCGGAAGTAGAAGTTGAAAAGTTCAAAGTTCATAAAGCTTGAATTGGAGTGTAATTCATGATTTTAGCATTGTTTGATATGATGTGAATCCTTGAGTAAGTCCGTAATGTGTCTTGGGACTGGTCGGTATGATTGATTGGGATCCCGGGGGCCTCGGGTGAGTTCCGGGTGGTTATCGGATCAAAATTTGATTGTTGAGAAGGCTGGGGGCTGCTGCTTCTGGTATTTCCGCTGTAAACACATGATTTTTGACCCTCCCCGAGAATTTTCACATTTTTAGCATAAATATTTAATCCAGGCCTAATATAGCTATTTTAGCTAATTTTGACCATTTTACTTTATTTTCTTCAAAAAAAACAAAAATTACAAAAATGATATATAAATTTTAGTTTATGTATTTTAATAAACTTGAAAAATACAAAAAATATATCACCTTATTTTTATCCTTATATAATTTCGAAAATTACAAAAAATAGTTTATTAATATTTTGTAATCGTTTTAAACTTAAAAAATACA
>MU707466.1:5714-97075 GCA_026770625.1 Nicotiana glauca
ACATTATATGAATTCCCAACTTCGTTTAGTGAAATGACCAAAATGCCCTCGGGCCCACGTGCCCGGTATCCAAATTTTCTCGAAGGTAAAAGTTACCCATGACCTTAGGAATTCAAATATATACTTTTATCCTAATTCCATACTCAAAATCGTGGCCAAATTCAAGATTATAATTTTCTAGGTTTTCAACCAAAACCTCAATATTTACTCTAATTTCCATGCTTAATCTCATACATAATCAATGTATTTAACTTATAATAGGTGGGAATAACTTACTTTAACATTAATGGCAAAAATCCCCTCCTTGAAGCTCTCTTCAATCGCCCCAAGCCATGAAAATATGAGAGAAATGAACTAATTCACAACTTAAATTAAGCTTCTGCCCCAGTCTTTTTCGCTTCTGCGGAATATTTTTGCACCTGCGGAGTCCGCTTATGCGGCCATTTGGTCGCTTCTGCGGTCCTGGGCTCAGCCTCACATTTTCGCTTCTGCGATCACCTCCTCCGCAGATGCGGTCCCGCTTCTATGAAATCTGGACCGCATCTGCGATCCTAGAGCCTCAGTTCAAAAACCGCTTCTGCGGTCCACCCTATCGCCTCGGCGAGGCCGCTTCTGCGGTCCCATTTCCGCAGAAGCGGAAATAGCAGACACCAGGAACTCAGCTCTTTCAAAAATCAAATTTTGATCCGTTAACCACCCGGAATCCACCCGAGGCCCCCGGGACCCCAACCAAACATACCAACCAATCCCAAAACACATTCCGGACTTGCTCGAGGCTTCGAATCACATCAAGCAACGCTAAAATCATGAGTTACACCCCAAATCAAGTTTATGAACTTTAATATTTTTAACTTCTATTTTCGATGCCGAAAGCTATCAAATCACGTCCGATTGACTTCAAATTTCACACACAAGTCATATTTGACATTACAGACCTACTTCAACTTTCAGAATTTGATTCCGACCCCGATATCAAAAAGTCGACCCCCCGGTCAAACTCTTCAAAAACCTTCAAATTTCCATCTTTAGCCAAATGGCTTCAAATTGGTCTACGGACCTCCGAATTCACTTCCGATCACGCCCCCAACTCCAGAATCACTATACGGAGCTATTAACAGTCTCGGAATTCCGAACGGACTTTGATAACACTAAAATGATCTTCAAGCCAAACTTATGAAATTTCTTCTAAAATGCCAACTTCCACAATAGGCGCCAAAACGCTCCCGGGTTATTCAAAAACCCAATCCGGGCATATGCCCAAGTCCGAAATCATCATATGAACCTGCTGGAACCTTCAGATCCCGATTCTGAGGCCGTTTACTTTAAATTCAAATCCTATCTCATTCTTTCAATTTTAAGCTTTTGAAATGAGAATTCTCTTCCCAAATCAACTCTGGACTTCTTGAAATTTAATTCCGACCACGCGCACAAGTCATAATACCTGAAGTGAAGCTGTTCATGGCCTCCGACTGCTGAACGGAGCGCTAGTGCTCAAAATGACCAGTCGGGTCGTTACAGTGACGAGAGTCCGTGCGTAGCTCTACTAATATGCTATTGTCTGGGTAGTCTAAGACTAAAAAGCATGTTGTACTTGGATTATTTGTAAACTTATTGACAACTTGAATTGCTTAAATCATATCGAATCAATAAATGAATTTCAAAAAGGATTGAACTTTACTTTTCTTACATCATTAAAGGAAAATTGGCTTTTTTTGGAATAAACGTTTCCCGATAAACCCTTAATTAGTTGTTTGACTGTGTGTATATATATGTGCCTGCGTCGCATGTATGATTCACAAACGAGATATTTGTTTATTTAATGTTGACTGCATCACATGTATGATACGTGAGTGGGGTAATAGAGGCATCTATGGTTCGCACCGTTCGACTCTCGGTAGTGCACAGTTTATTTTTTGTTAGATCGGGTCGTACGTCCTCGGCATGATTTGATCATGCTTGTATTGCTGCCTTAAACTTATTAAAGTTGTTATTGCCTTTTTCTGACTTGAGAATATTTGTATAAGTGATGAAAAGGGATTTTGGAAAATTTTTTTTAAAAGAAATAATTGTTTACTTGTTTCATGCTATTGGGTTAAAAATCATGTTTAGAAAAATCCACGATTTAATATATTATTGATATAATATTATTAGACCACTAGTAAGTGTCGAAGTCGACCATCTCGTCTCTACTTATTCGAGATTAGACAGGATACTCATTGAACACACGTTGTTTTCGTACCCATACTACACTTCTGTGCATTTTTTTGCGCAGGCATATGTACCTCTAGTGGCTTATTGGGCGTGGCAGCATGGTTGATACAGAGACTGTCACAACCCAAACCCCGCTCCGGTCGTGATGACGCCTCTCATGAAGACAAGGCCAGCCCGACCCTTCCAAAACACCACTTTAAAGTAGTTAATCAGTTATATAACAGTTCAAATATGAATTAATGATACTAATCAATGTTAATACAACCTAATACAGCCCAACCGAGGTGTCACAAGTCACGAACATCTAGAGAAGTCTAAGTACAACTACAGGGCCAACAATATAAAGAATAAAATTTAGAACCAAAGGAAGTAATCCGGTGCCGCGAACGCTGGCGGTCACTCTGTTTAGCTACAATAGCAATACCTTCAACCAGCTCAAAACCCGCTACCGGGTGAGCAATACCTGCATCTGCACTCAAGGTGCAGGGAGTAAAGTGAGTACTCCAACTCAGTGAGTAATAAAAGTAAATAATAACTGAGCAGCCAGAAATCACGTAAAGCAACCAACATACTATACAGAAGCCCAGTACAATTTATGAGAAAACAGTGAAATCTTTAGAAATATTTTGGCTCAGTTCAAATCTCTTTCGAAAATGGTCTTTTCAATAATTACGAAAATGGTTTCAAAATAGTTAGTGCTGATTAGCACAGAAAATCCGCCGCTCGGGCATAAATACCACAGTATAATAGGTAAAAGGCAAGAAGTATGCAAAATGAGTACATAAAAGCTCGTCCCTCAGGCAATATCTCAAACTAAACCAGCCCTTCGGGCTCACTCTCCTCAACACTCTCGGCCCCTCGGGCTCTCTCTCTCAAATCACTCTCAGAAACAATTTCACATAATAACCGCTGCGGCGCACAGTCCGATCCAGATATCGCTACGATGTGCAGCCCGATCCATATGGGTAACCGCGCTCACTGTGGGGGTGCAAACTCCGGAGGGGCTCCTACAGCCCAAATGTTATATCACTGCGGCGTGTAGTCCGATCCAATATATACATACTACGGCGTGCAGTCTGATCCATATAATATACTATTGCGGCGTGAAGTCCAATCCATATAATATACTACTGCGGCGTGCAGTCCGATCCACATATAATCCTCAAATCCAAGCCCTCAGCCTCATATCTCTCAGTGTATCCTCACATCTGGCCCTCGGCCACACTCAGTCAGAATATCATCACAAGCCCCTCGGGCATTAGTAAAACGGTAGTTCTCAGCCCAAATTATCATTTAAATTATCATTTAAGACTCAATCTGAGTAAAAGTGGTTGAATTGTAAAGTAGTGGAGAAACAGTATGACTGAGTTCAAGTAATAAGTTAAAATAGTGAGGAAAACAGTGAAAATAATTCCCGAAGGGTTCAAATAGTTGGCACGAAGCCCGAATACGGAAATCAGCCCAAATACGACAATCAGCCCAAACAACAGTGATAAAAAATAAATTCCAGTCAAATACACGGTAATTTAATCAATCTGAACGGACCAAGTCACAATCCCCAACGGTGCTCTACCCAATGCCCACTATCCGGCGTGCAAATCACCTCAATATAGCACTACGATGTGCAATCCGGGGTTTTAAACCCTCATGATATCATTTACAATCATTACTCACCTCGAACCGGTGAAATCTCTAGCTCCTGAAGCCTTTGCCCCTCAAACCGGCATCCACGCGCGTCGAATCTAACCAAAATCAGAGCGAATACATCACAATATACTAAGGGAACAATACCTAATCGAAACTAATCGTAAAATATCAAGAATCTTGAAATTAGCAAAACCCGAGCCCCGGGCTCACTTCTCGAAAAATCGGGAAATTATCATTACCGGATTTCTTATCTCGCCACGAGTTCATACATACCAAGAACTCTCAAATCCGAGCTCAAATGGCCTATCAAATGCCCAAATCAATTTTCAAATTCTCAATCCCTAGTTCTTCAATTTTAGGCTTAATTTCCATGAATTTCTAGATGAATTTCACAATAAGAACGAGTTTTAAGTTCAAAAAATCTTACCTCTAATCGATTCTCCTTGAATCCCTCTTCAATTTTCTTCAAAGAGCTCCCAAAAAGATTAACAATGGAGTAAATGAGCCCCAAAATCGTGGATGAAATTTTATAAAACATTTTGCCCAGGTCACTGTAGCTAACCCTATGCGATCGCATCTCAACCTCTGCGATTGCATAGCACAAAATTTTCAGCCCTCAAAAATATCCTATGCGATCGCAACATATGCTCTGCGATCGCAATGCATCAACACCTAACACTGTGCGATCGCAACCAACTATATGCGATCGCATTGAACAAATTCAACATCCCTTCAAAATCCTTCTATGCGATCACATAGAACAAAAGTTCTCTGCAATTTTTTGCTGCATTTTTACAACTCCAAACTTTCCGATAGCCATCCAAAATCACCCCATATCTTAAAACATCATCCAATCTTGCTCCAATCATCAAAACACCTCAAACAACATCAAATTACTCAAAACTCATCGAATTCAAGCCTAAGTTTCTTAAAACTTTCGAAATACGCATTAGATCAAGAACCCAACCAAAACACCTCCGAATGACCTGAAATTTTGCACACACATCCAAAATTACCTAAAAGAACTATTGCAACTCTCGGAATTCCATTCCGACCTCCGGATCAAAATCTTACTTACCAACCGAAATTCGCCAAAATACTAACTTCGCCAATTCAAGCCTAATTCTGCACCGGACCTCCAAAATCAATTTTGATCACACTCCTAAGTCATAAATCACTTTCCGAAGCTAATCGAATCACCGGAAATCACATTCGAGTCTTCTAACTCATAAGTCAATGTCCAGTTGACTTTTCCAACTTAAGCCTTCTTAAAAGAGACTAAGCGCCTCATTTCTACCAAAACCAATCCAAATCAACTATAATACACCAAATACTGATAATGAAACATGAAAAAGCATAAAATGGGGAAAACGGAACGGTAACTCATGAGACGACGGGTTGGGTCGTCACAGTGACTTAGGTGAGCTGCATTTTTTCGAGGCGGCCCGCAGCTAGCAGAGTCTCTTTCAGTTATTTGTATTTATTTTCTGTCTAATATTGTACTCCGGACAGTTGTTGCATTTTATTTCTTTCTTAGTAAATGTTCATGCACTTGTGACACCGGGTTCTGGGATGATTATTGGCTAACTTCTATTTACTTCCAAATATTCTTTTATTTAAATTGTAAAGATTTTCTTTTACTAGAAAAATTGAAGGAAAATCTTGGTTTTCAAAATTGACAAAATGAGAATTTAATCAAGTAATTTGGTTGGCTTGCCTGAAAGCAGTGTCCGGCGCTATCATGACCCTTTAGTGGATTTTGGGTCGTGGCATAAGAAGTGACTTCAGTGCATCCCAAAATAGTAGTTAAAAATTTTCCACTGGAAAAAGCACTAACAAATGACAATTGTTTAAGTTTTTTGGCTTTTTCGCATAATAAAACTTCATATCAATTCTAAGAGGGAAAGAAATTTCATATACCTTTCAAGAGTGTTTCGGAAGAGGAATTTTTATTTTCACCTTATGTTTGTTATAGGAAGTATTTCCTTTGTTGGTTGTGTGTGAGTGCTGCTCTCGTTCCCCTGTACCAACATGCTCAATTTTTCGTTTGCTTCCTCCTGCAATGTCTTTGACGGTGGATGGCATTTGTGAAGCCAGATTGCCTTTGGCCATGAAAGACAAAATGACCCACTTTTCTAGCACTGCATCGTGATTTTTTGTAAATATCTTTTTTATTTGAATGTTAAATATTTTGCCAGTCAGTTGCCTTTTGCGCATTCATAAGAGGTGGCAGTTCTTTCTAGAAAAATAAGATAGGTTATCTATGTGTGAGAGGAGGCTCAAATTGCAGAACATAATTGTTTGTAATTTTTTTAGATTAACAATGTACCTTGACATTGTAGATATTATAGAGCTCTTCCGAAGTCAGAAGTAATATCTTTTACGCATGCTCATAAAAAATAGTCGCTATTGTAGAACCGCTTTGGTCCGTGACATTGACCTCGAAGTGGCATCTATATTGAAAATAGAAGAAATGCGTATTTAAATGGATGGATAACATATAATATTAAAAATATAAACAATTATGTAGAAGAATGTTATTCAATTTTTACCTGGGAACAAGCTGTATAGATCGGCGGTAATTAGTGCAGTAAAATTTTCTCCGCGAGATTGTTCTTGTAAAGTGTTGTTTGCAGTCTGAACAAGCTAGGATATAGAACTGTTGCTTCTCATTTTGTAGTGCAACTTCAGCTTGTATGCAGAATATTTGGCTCTAACAATGTAAGGATGACACATAAGTTTTTTTCGCTATTAAAAAAGAAAAGTACTCCCTCCGTTTCAAATTAAATGAGGTAATTTGACTCGACACGGAGTTTAAGATTTTTTTTTTTTTAAATTTGTGATCTTAAATGCTTAGGGGTAAAACTTTGTGGGGCCATGACTTTTGTGTGGTTATAGAAGCTTCTCATTAAGGGTAAAATGGGTAAAATGAGGAGCTTAAAGTTGAATTATTTCCAAATTTAGAAATGTTTCACTTATTTTGAAACAGATTAAAAAAGAAAGTACCTCATTTAATATGGAACGGAGGGAGTAAGTGTTTGAAACAATGCATATAAATATTTAGTATTTTTACTGGAGATTGTTGTTAGATATCTACAATTGACACGATCTCTTCCTAGAAAGGAACAAATAAAAGAGAGCATGTTGGACTTGTGCTTTTTATTGTGTATGCAATAAGCATATGCTCATTTTCTTTGGCCCTTCATGTATGTTGACATCTCAAAATTAGTTCTTATATATGTTACGAGTATGCATGATCAAAAAATTTATCGATAGAGAAGCATATCTGCTATACCATGTTCTCAGCGCATTTTCCTATGGGCATGGAGGATTGATTTCGATTGCTGTACTAAATCTGTTAGTCAATCTTGCATGTGTTGTGCTGAATCTGTTGGTCATTCCTGCATATGTTTGAATGTTCAGTTTCAATTTGATCGTGTGCTACATGAAAAAGTAAAATATAGTCATGCGTATACTCACCTAAACTTGAGGACAACTTTAGTCTTCCAATTTTTCTAGCAAGAATGACTTGGTAATCTTTAAGTTGTTTGAATAGTTTGTTTCCATCATGATCAATAAAATCTTCCCAAAGTATGAATTTGGTTGGTTTTTTTTTTCTGTATAAAAATGGAAACAAAATATTTAATACCTATATTAAATCATCACCAAAATCGTAATTCTAGAGCAGTACAAATATTTGTAACAATTCGAACATTGAAGGGCTAGAGATGATTAAAAGAAATAAATACATATAATTTTTTTAATGTGTAGCAATTTCGATAATATGAAACAAAAAACTAAGGCTAAACTAAGAAAATTGACCATAAAAAAGATATAGCTACATTGCCGTAGTTTCTACACAAAGTGTAACAGAATGTTTTCAGTTCATTACTCATATGTTGCAAAGAATGTTTTCAGTTCATCACTCAAATAACAATATGTTTTAAGTTGTACAGAATTACTATTTTCCTTTCACTACAAAGGATTAAGTTTGAATAATATTCTAATATCAAATTGATATGTTGCAGAGAATGTGTACCACAATTTGTCCAACACTATGTAATCCTTCTATAAATTTTCTATTAGGACTAAACCTAATAGATAATTGAGATTCTGTGGCATTCATAAAATTGATTTGGAGGCTACACAAACGCAAGCTGTCAAAGGAAGTTTCGAATTTTACCAGATTTTCTAGCGAGAACAGGTAAAAGGTAAAAGAGGAAACAACATTCAACATTCTGCAATTATATATTTGCATACACCACATATAATTAGGACCAACAAATTAACTAAGGAAGAATTTATTTTACATCTCTTTATACATCATCAAATATTGAAAAAAATTTTCTACAGTAACTGATTAGATTTTAAGTTTGTGATTTCCTTCAAGTTTTTTAGTCAAAATTCCAGTATAATACATAAAGGAAAATATATAGGCGGTCCAAACATATAATCATAAGTAATGGACTTTTGTTTGTAAACCTTATGCAACATTGGTGAATTGTCTATACAATATCTGTCAAAGATCACATAAGAATACTATTACAGAAAAATCAGCTTAATGATGAAGGGTAATGGAGGACAACTCCGGATTCAACTTATCAATGCATCACAATATTGCCAGGAGAACATAAAAAATAAAAGAACGAAGAAGTCGGACATTATTCTGTGACGACCCGACTCGTCGTCTCATGTGTTACTGCTCCGTTTTCCCTATTTTATGCTTCTTCATGTTTCCTTATCAGTATTTGGTGTGTTAGTATCGAACTGGATTGCTTTTGGTAGGAAATGAGACACTTAGTCTCTTTAAGGAAGACTTGGTTTGGAAAAGTCAACTGGATGTTGACTTATGAGTTAGAGGGCTTGGATGGGATTTATGGTGATTTGGTTAGCTTCGCGAAGTGATTTGTGACTTAGAAGTGCGATCAGAATTGATTTTGGAGGTCCGGTGTGGAATTAGTCTTGAATTGACGAAGTCGGTATTTTGGCAAATTCCGGTTGGTAGGTGAGACTTTGATCCGTAGGTCGGAATGGAATTCCGAGAGTTGCAGTAGCTTCGTTAGGTGATTTTAGATATGTGTGTAAAATTCCAGGTCCTTCGGACGTCGTTTGGTTTGGTTTTTGATTGAATGTGCGTTTCAGAAGAATTTGAAGAACTTAGGCTTGAAAGTGATGAAAAATGAGGATTTTTGTGTTGTTGGATGTGTTTTTAAGAATGGAACAAGTTTGAATAGGGTATTGGATCATGTCTGTGCTTTTGGTTGAGGTCCCGGGGGCTTCAGGGTGAGTTCGGGTTGTTAAACGGAGAGTTTTGAAGTTTGTTGCATGTTGGTGTTGCTGGTATCTGTTGGTTTCGCACCTGCGGTTATTGGACCGCATGTGCGGTCTCGTGGAAGCGGTTTGAGGAGCACATAAGGGAAGTCTTGGCCCTTGCCAGATTCCGCAGGAGCGGAAAGAGGACCGCATAAGCGGTCTCGCACAAGCGAGCTCGGCCTCGCAGAAGCGGAATGGGCGGTCCCGCTGAAGCGAAGCGGGGACCGCAGAAGCAGTAGGTGCCTTAAGTAAAAAGTCCGCAAAAGCGAACGTTGACCGCATAAGCAGATGTCGTAAAAGCAGTATTTGATCAGCAGAAGCGAAAGTCGACTGGGCAGAAGAGTTTAAATGTTATATTTCATCCGCGAGCATGGGGTATTTTCCACCATTGTGGAGAGACCTTGAGAGCTTTGGGCGAGTATTTTCGAGAGTTTTGACTGGAAATCGATTGGAGGTAAGTCCCTTGGCCTAATTATTCAAGTTCATAATAGATTTAACATGGAAGTGAGTTGAAATTCATCAAAAAGGGGTAGAGTTAGGGCTTGAGTTTTTGATATTTCAAATGGGAATTTTATAGGTCATTTGAGCTTAGATTTGGGAGTTTTTGGTATGTATGAACTCGTGGAGAGACGAGGAATCCGGTAATGTGAGTTTTGTGATTTTTCGAGAAGTGGGTCCAGAGCTCGAGTTTTGCTAGTTTCGAGATTTTTACTATATTTTGATTGTTTTCGATTTGGTATTGTTCCCTTGGCATAGTGTGATGTATTCGCTCTGATTTTGGTTAGATTCGACGCGCGTGGGGGCCGAGCTGAGGGGCAAGGGCGTCGGGAGCTAGAGATTTCGCCGGTTCGAGGTGAGTAATACTTGTAAATGATATCCTGAGGGTTTGAAACCCCGGATTTGCACATCATAGTGTTGTATTGAGGTGACTTGCATGCCGGATATGAGCGTGGGGTAGAGCACCATTGGGGATTGTGACTTGATCCGTCCTGGTTGTTGATTTTTACCGCGTATTTGACTGAACTACTTGTTATCATCATAATTTTGACTGATTTCCATGTCTGGGCTTCGTGCCAAATTTGTGAATCCTTCAGGGATTGATATCACTGTTTTCGCATTTTTTTGCATACTATTTGATCTCGGTCTAGGGTTTTAATACTAATCTGTAAACTCAGCCATTTTTCTAAGATTTGAAAACTTAAACAACATATTTTTGACGTTTTGAGCTGAGAACTATTATTTGAATATCGCCCAAGTGGCTTATGTGCATTTCTAGACTGAGCATAGATTGGGATGCGCATCGCAACAATGTTATATGTGCATTTCCAGGATGGATCGTGCTGCACGCCGCAGCGGTGTGATATTGATATTGCATTTGGGCTGTAGGAGCCCCTCCGGAGTCTGAACCCCCACAATCAGCGCGGGTACCTAAATGGATCGGGCTGCACGCCGCAACGGTCATGTGCATTGAATTGCATTCATGCATTGGTTCCTGTTTGTAATACATGTCATGACATTCAGCACTCTCATTTCATTGGCATCCATGCTACTTCGTGCACTGTTTACCAGATACCCTGGTATTATTTGTTAGTGGAGTGGTGTGCCCGAGGGGCTGACTTATGTGCTGACTTACACTATCTAATATCGCATTCATATGCTTAACTGTTGGAAAAAGATATTTTCAAAAGAAGTTTTTAATTGAACCAGATATTTCTAAGGATTTTCACGGTTTGCTGTTTTCTCAAAGTTTTGTACTGCCCTATATAGCATGGTGGACTGCTCTTACGTGATTTATTATCGCTCAGTTATTATTTACTCTTATTACTCACTGAGTTGGAGTACTCACTTTACTCCCTGCACCTCGAGTACAATTGCAGGTATTGTTTACCCGGTAGCGGGTTATTAGCTGATTGAAGGTATTACTATTGAAGCTGCCAAGGTGACTGCCAGCGTTCGCGGCATCGGACGTTGTCTTTAGAATTTCGCAATTTATTTCTTGTATATTATTGGACCTGTAGTTGTGTCCAGGTTTTCTTTAGATGCTCGTGAGTTGTGACACCCCGGTTAGGTTGTGTTGGGTTGCAAATACTGGTTATTATTGTCGTTAAGCTGTATTTATCTATTCATTATATTTAATAATTGTTAAAGAGACGATTTGGGTAGTTGGCTGGCCTTGTCTTCACAAGAGGCGCCATCACGATCAGGTTTAGAAATTGGGTCGTGACAACAGTGTTATGAGTTGTTGAGTGTGTCTTGATATATGGCTTCGAGCCAAGTTGGGGGAGATTGCTGTTGATTAGCTGATTGCACGGTGATGTGCTGTGATGGTTCCGGTCTGAGGCATGTTGGCGGATCAGTTTTGGTTGCACAAATTGAGCTGAGGATGGCACGAGTAATGTTTCACAGGGTATGAGAATCACGGAATGTCTAGAATTGTTGTTGGTAATGAATGCTCGGTGCATAGAGCAGGAAGTTGCTTGGTTGTATTGGGATGTGGATCTCATTTTGCGGTATCAGAGTGCCAATAAGGCACGAGTGGTTCTGTTCGTTGAGTCAGGTAATTTGCAGTTTGAATAAGAGTGAATGACTTTCAAGAATGATTCCAATGTGTTCAAGATTTTACATGTAACGATCAGGTATTTTAAGGTTGTGTATGTGGTTAGAGACTGTGTTTTCATTGGAAAATGTCAAGACTTGTGGTATTTTTATGTTAATTATGGGATTCTATGCATCAGTATCGGGAAAGTAATGGTAACGAATTCAGATTCGCAGGAAGTTCTTCAAAGTAAAGTATCCTGGAATGTGGTATTTCTGGAAACATTTGAGGGAGTATCCGGTGGCCTATGGGTCTTAGACAGTGTGGTCTTATGTTCGAGTCTCGTGTATTAAGCCTGGATTTAGGCATTGTGATGCTACAGCGAGGGAGGAATATCAAGTTGATGATGAATCAGAAGGAAACCTAGATAAATGAAGTAGCTTATTAGTGGACCGAATTGGTATGGTAAGGATATGATTAATTCCTTGTATGTGTTCGAGGCAATGAGTTCGTACAGGTATTTTGCAGCAAAGCTCTTGAGTTCTGATAGCTTGTTTTGCTTGGTCTAGTTAGAAGGATTCAGTCCTGACAGTTTAGCCTGTGCAAATGGAATTGGGAGAGAATTCTTGTTGGGTTTCACCGTGGTTTGGATATGAATATATTTTCTTTAGGTATGCGAGGCATGTGATGTGTAATGATTCTTCTTCCTAATGGGATCGATAGAAGTTTTTGATTAGATGAGTTACAGTTCAGTTCTGAAAAGAAGGTGTGATGACCCAAAAGGGTTATCACCATTTTCCTCATTCGTTCCGTGCTTTCGAGGCCTTTAAAACCTTATTTTAACTTGTCTCGATTTGCGTGCACAGTCCGAGCACGTAGCCGGAAAGATTTTATGTTGAAAAATGTAAATTATGTGAAAAATTTAAAGAATTTTGATATTAATATGATTAAAGTTTACTTTGGTCAACATTTTGGATAAACAGACCCGGACCCAAGATTGGACGGTCCCGGAAGGTTCGTAGAAAAATATGAGACTCGGGCATGTGCCCGGAGTCGAATACCGAGGTCTAGAGCCTGAGGAAAGAATTTTTTTGTTAAACTGTTTTTCTAAAATTATTAAGGAAGATAGAAATGGAAATTGAATAAAAGACTATGGTATCGGGCTCGTATTTTGGTTTCGACGCCCGGTACAAGTCTTAAATATGTGTTAAGCGCTATCTGTGAAGTTTGGTCGAAATCGGACGTCGTTTGACGTGTTTCGGACTATAAATTCCAAATTTTAAAGTTTATGAAGTTTAGAAGAAAAATCATGAGTTTTGAGGCTTGATTCTATGTATATGATGTTATTTTGGTTCGTAGGATGTTTTTGAGGTTGTGTACATGTTTGGTTTGAAAACCCGAGGGCTCGGGTGAGTTTTGGATAGGTGTCGAGTTGCATTTTGAACTTTGGAAAAATTATTGCAGGTCAGGTCTTATATCTTTGCATTTGCGAAGGATTTCTCGCAAATGCGAACTCCCCATCGCAAATGCGAAGTCTGGGGATTTGGCTTGTGATCGCAAATACGAATAAATTGCTCGCAAATCCGAGTAAAGGATTTCCAGGCACTGGTCGCAAATGCGATCACAGTGCCCGCAAATGCGAGAGTGCCAATATCGCAAATGCGATCAATACTTCGCAAATGCGAAGTCTGCACTTAGGCCCAGTGTTCGCAAATGCGAACTGAAATCTCGCAATTCCCAGCCCTGTTTTGTTCGCAAATGCGAACCTATGTTTGCATTTCCCATATCCACAGCCCAGCAAATTTTATACTTAGTCGAAATTTTACCACTTTTCACCATTCTTTCAAAACCCAAACACCATAGGCGATTTTTCAAGAGCAAACTTCATCCCAAATCACTTGTAAGTTAATTTTTACTCAATTCTTTCAATATTTAACATCATTAAACATGTTTTCCACTTGAAATCAAGGATTTTCATGGGTCAAATTGGGGTTTCTGGGTAGAACCTAGGTTTTCTATAAATTGGGGAGTTGGACCTCGATTTGAGGTCCGATTTCAAAACAAATTATATATTTGAGTTCGTGGGAGAATGGGTAATCGGGTTTTGGTCCGAACCTCGGGTTTTGACCACGTGGGCCTGGGGGCATTTTTGGAATTTTGGGAAAAACTTTGAAAAATCATTTTTATGCATTCAAATTGATTCATATAGTTTTTATTAAAGTAATTGAATAATTTGTGATTAGATTCGAGCAAATTGGAGGTGGAACCGCTAGGTAAAGTGATAGTTGAGGATTACGTGGATTTCAAGGCTTTGAGATAAGTGTTTGGTTTAACCCTAGCTCGAGGGAATATGAGTTGAGTCTTGTTGCTTATTGCTATGTGATCGAGTACAATGTATAGGCATGGTGACGAGTATCTATACATTGGTGTCTATCATGACCGTGAGTTCTTATAATGTGATTATCATGACTTGGTTGTGAACTCCGTATTTATTAGAGAATTTCTATATGTTGTGAATAACATGAGAACGGTAAAATGATTAGTTGATTCCTGGAAGAATTGGCTTGAATTATGATGCGAATATTGGGAGGGTATAAAACGACTTGATTCTTTGGTGCGTGGGCTCAAAATAGTGGAGTGAATTATAAGATAAGAAAAGTAAGAGAGAGAAGGCGTTGTTGATTATTCCCTTGCCGGAACATTTGGTTGAACTTGTTGGATTCTTTCCCTTGCGGGGATTTCGTCAAATATTTGCTTATTTTTATGCCCCGTAATTGTAACTGTTGTTTGGGGAGTCAGACTGTTAAATGATATTGAGGATCGGGTTACACACCGCAACAATGATATTGAGGATCGGGTTGTATGCCACAACGCCGCAACAATGATATTGAGGATCGGGTTGCACGCCGCAACAATGATATCGAGGATCGAGTTGCACGCCGCAACAATGATATTTGTGGATCGGGTTGCACGCTGCAACAGTGGTAGTTGTGGAGCGGGTTGCATGCCGCAACAGTGGTATTTGTAGAGCGGGTTGCACGCTGCAATAGTGGTAGTTGTGGAGCGGGTTGCACGCCGCAACAGTGGTATTTATGGAGCGGGTTGCATGCCGCAACAGTGGTATTTGTGGAGCAGTTTGCTCGCCGCAACAGTTATTGTTACCATGTGTTTGTATTGAGTATTGATTCCTTGTTCATTATGAATCTAGCTGCTTTAGTTTGTTACTCGGGATTACTGTTAATATTGTATCTCCCCATAGTATGTTTCCCCCTCTACTATTGTTAATTGCCTAGTATTCGATTTCTGCTGTATATTTATAACTGCACAGGTTTATGTGGTGTCCGGTCTAACCTCGTCACTATTTCGCCGGGGTTAGTCTAGACACTTACCAGCACATGGGGTCGGTTGTGCTGATGCTGCACTTCTGTGCATTTTTGCACAAGTCCAGGCTTTGAGGAGTAGCAACAACATTAGTACGGGAGCAGGCTTTCATTTTGACGAGACCGAGGTAGTCTTGCAGGAGTTCGTAGGCCCGACGTCTCTTCTTTATGTTCTCTTTTAGACTGTTGCCTCATTGTTTTCGCGACAGGCAACTTATATATTTCTTTCAGACCATTGTATTTAGTATATTCTTAGAAGTTCGTGAGTACTGTGACACCAAATCTTGGGTAGAGGCTATGGTTGACAGTTCCGCGTTTTGATTCGTATTTAATAATTAGACTTCTGCTATTGTTCTTATTAAATTTGAGGTACTACGTTGATGCTATAAACTGTTAAAATAATTGTTTATTAATGGAAAGGTAATTGAATAGGCTTGCCTAGCTACCACGAGTAGGCGCCATCACGATCCCGATGGTGGAAAATTCGGGTCGTGACAAGTTGTTATCAGAGCACTAGGTTACATAGGTCTCACAACTCACGGACAAACTCGGTAGAGTCTGAGGGATCGATACGAAGGCGTCTGTCTTTATCCCCCAGCGGCTACAGAGTTAGGAAAGTTTCGCATTTGTTCTTTCTCGTCGTGCGGTTCTATTTTTCAAGTACCGATTGAATTTCTACTCTATTCCTCCCGCAGATGGCGAGAACACGCGCTTCTTCATCTACCGCTCAATAGTCCGAGACCCCAGCAGCAGCCCCAGTGGCTGAGCCTCAGGTTGATTTCGAGGAGGAAGTTCCCATCCCAGCAGTTCCGGTGGGCCCAGCTCAAGTCCCAGAAGGGTTCATTTCCACCCTAGATCTTCAGGACGCTCTAGTCCGATTGGTAGGCCTCATAGAGGATGTCATTCGAGCGGGTTTGCTTCTAGTGGTTCCGCCAGCGGTAGCAGGTCAGCCGGGTATAGTGGCTCAGGCTGGGAGTGAGATCACTTTTCAGGAGGCGGCTAATGTGGGCCGTAGAGTTGAGACAGCTCTGCTACAGGAAGGTAGTCATGGGTCGGATAAGAGGCCCCATCATGCAGGTAGATTTAGTGGTACCTCGTCAGGAGGTAGAGGTTTTATTGTAGAGGCCATCTTCCCAGGCCTTTTTAGTCAGCTTTCCAAGTCACTTATGGTACTTCAGGTGGTCATTCAAGTCGACAGGGTCAGCCTCCGTTCCCTCAACTTCAGCGTTCGTGTAGATGTTATGAGTGTTGTGAGTATGGTCACAACAGGAGGGTTTGCTCGAGGTTGAGGGGTGCTCAGCCGTAGCAGATGAGGTCTTGCCATACTTGTGGTGATCCGAGGCACATTTTCAGATATTGTCCTTGAGTTTATGGCAGCTTCCAGCATCAGAATACTTGTGTTATGATTTAAACATCGGAGGTTCCACAGCCTGTCCAGCCAGCTAGAGGCGGTGGCAGAGGTGTTAGAGGTAGAGGTAGAGGTTTTAGAGGTGGAGTTCAGGTCGCCGGAGGTAGAGACCAGCCAGCTAGACCAGAGGCCGAGTCGCCAGATGCCGTTATTACAGGTACTATTCTGGTGTGTGACAGAGATGCGTCAGTGCTATTTAACCCTGGGTCTACATATTCATATGTGTCGTCCTATTTTTCACCCTGCCTGGCTATGTCTAGTTATGCTTTGGACATTCCTATTTATGTATCTACACCGGTGGGTGACTCCATAGTAGTCGATCGGGTGCATCGTTCCTGTGTGGTTGTGTTTGAGGGTCTTGAGACCCATGTTGATTTACTTCTTTTAGATATGGTGGATTTCGACGTTATTTTATGGATGGATTGGTTGTCCCCATATCATGCTATCTTAGGATGTCACGCCAAGACCGTAACCTTGGCTTTTCCAGAATTTCCCTGACTAGAGTGGAAAGGGACCTCCGGTCATGCCACCCGCAGAGTTATTTCATATGTTAAGGCTCGACGCATGGTCGAGAAGGGGTGTTTAACCTATCTGGCGTATGTTCGCGACTCCTGCATAGAAGTTCCTTCTGTTGACTCTGTTCCTATTGTTTCGGAGTTCCGCGAGGTTTTCCCTTCACACCTGTTGGGTATGCCGCCCGACAGGGATATTGATTTCTGTATTGACTTGGCTCCGGGCACGCAGCCCATTTCTATTCCATCGTATCGCATGGCCCCACCAGAGTTAAAAGAGTTAAAGGACCAGTTGCAGGATTTACTAGAGAAGGGTTTTATCAGGCCTAGTGTTTCTCCTTGGGTGCGCCGGTGTTATTTGTGAAGAAGAAGGATGGATCGATGGAGATGTGTATTGATTACCGGCAACTGAACAAAGTGACGATAAAGAACAAGTATCCACTGCCGAGGATTGATGAACTGTTTGACCGGCTTCACGGAGCAAAGGTATTTTCAAAAATAGACTTGAGATCTGGCTACCATCAGTTGAGGATTAGGGCGTCTGATGTCCCTAAGACAGCATTCCACTCTCGGTATGGGCACTACGAGTTTTTAGTCATGTTATTTGGGTTGACCAATGCCCCAACAACGTTTATGGAGTTGATGAACCGAGTGTTCAGGCCATATCTAAACTTATTCGTAATAGTCTTTATTGATGATATCCTGGAGTACTCCCACAGTCAGGAAGAGCACGAGCAGCACCTCAGAGTGGTTCTTCAAACTCTGAGGGATAGCCAGCTATATGCTAAGTTTTCGAAGTGCGAGTTCTGGTTGAGTTCGGTTGCATTTCTGGGTCATATTGTATCAGTAGAGGGTATTCAGGTGGACCCAAAGTAGATTGAGGCAGTCAATAATTGGCCTCGACCAGCTTCAATGACTGATATTCGGTGTTTCTTGGGGTTAGCAGGCTATTACCGTCGGTTCGTAGAGGGATTTTCTTCTATTACAGCCCCGATGACCAAATTGACCCAGAAGGGTGCCTAGTTCAGATGGTCAGATGAGTATGAGGCGAGCTTTCAGAAGCTCAAGACAACTCTAACTACGGCACCGATATTGGTTTTGCCCATGGGTTCACGGCCTTACAAAGTCTATTGTGATGCTTCCCGCGTTGGGCTTGGTGCAGTATTGATGCAGGATGGCAAAGTCATTGCTTATGCTTCGAGACAGTTGAAGATCCATGGGAAGAATTATCCGGTTCATGATCTAGAGTTTGCAGCTATTGTTCATGCTTTGAAGATTTTGAGGCATTATCTATATGGTGTTATGTGTAAGGTGTACACGGATCACAAGAGCCTTCAGTATCTGTTTAAGTAGAAGGAGTTGAATGTGAGGCAGAGGAGGTGGTTAGAGTTGTTGAAATATTACGATGTTACTATTTTGTATCACCCGAGTAAGGCCAATGTGGTGGCCGATGCATTGAGTAGGAAGTCTGCCAGCATGTGTAGTCTTGCATATATTTCGGTCAACCAGAGACCGCTTGCTTTAGGTGTTCAGGCTTTGGCCAATCGATTGGTGAGATTAGATATTTCTGAGCCTAGCAGGGTGTTAGCTTGCACGGTTGCCCGTTCTTCTCTATTGGAGCGTATCCGTGATCGGCAGTTTGATGATCCCCATTTGTGTGTCCTGAGAAACGGTGCAGCGTGGAGGTGCCACGAAGGTGACCTTAGATGATGATGGTGTTTTGAGATTGCAGGGGCGAGTTTGTGTGCCCAATGTTGATGGGATTCGAGATTTGATCTTAGCGGAGGCCCATAGTTCTCGGTATTCTATTCACCCGGGCGCTGGGAAGATGTATCAGGACTTACGGTAGCATTATTGGTGGCGTAGGATGAAGACGGATATTGTTGCATATGTGGCTCGGTGTTTGAATTGTCAGCAGGTCAAATATGAGCATCAGAGGCCCGGTGGTTTGTTTCAGAGGATTGAGCTCCCCGAGCTGAAGTGGGAGAGGATTACCATGGATTTCGTTACTGGACTTCCGCTGACTCGGAAGAAGTTTGATACTATTTGTGTCATTGTTGATAGGCTGACCAAGTCAACGCATTTCATTCAAGTGGCAGTCTCCTACTTATCCGAGAGATTAGCTGAGATTTATATCAGGGAGATTGTCCGCCTTCATGGTGTGCTGTTATCCATCATTTCGGACCGGGGTACACAGTTTACCTCGCGCTTCTGGAGAGCAGTTCAGCAAGATCTGGGCACCCAGGTTCAGTTGAGCAGAGCATTCCATCCTGAGACAGACGGTTAGTTCGAGTGGACTATTCAGATTTTCGAGGATATGCTCCGAGCTTGTGTCGTTGATTTTGGAGGCTTGTGGGACCAGTTTTTGCCTTTAGCAGAGTTCGCCTATAACAACAGCTATCAATCCAACATTCAATTGGCTCCGTATGAGGCATTGTATGGTAGGCGATGTCGGTCTCCATTCGGATGGTTTGAATCGGGAGAGGCTCGATTATTGGGTATAGACTTAGTTTAGGAGGCTTTAGATAAGGTCAAGATCATTCAGGACAGGCTTCATTCGGCTCAGTCATAGCAAAAGAGTTATGCGGACCATAAGGTCCGAGATATGGCTTTTATGGTTGGTGAACGGGTATTTCTCTGGGTGTCGCCTATGAAGGGCGTGATGAGGTTTGGAAAGAAGGGCAAGCTTAGCCCTAGGTTCATTGGTCCGTTTGAGATTCTTGATCGAGTAGGAGAGGTGGCTTACGGACTTGCATTGCCACCTAGCTTATCAATTGTGCATCCAGTTTTTCATGTGTCTATGCTTCGGAGGTATCATGGCTATCCTACCCATGTGTTAGACTTCAGCAATGTCCAGTTGTACAAGGATTTATCTTATGAGGAGGAGCCGGTAGCTATTCTAGACCGGTAGGTTCGTAATTTGAGATCTAGGAGTTTTCCCTCTGGTCGTGTTCAGTGGAGAGGTCAGCCCCCTGAGGCCTCGATTTGGGAGTCCGAGTCTGATATATGGAGCCGTTATCCACATTTGTTCCCCGACTCAGGTACTTCTTTCGTTTGTCCCTTCGAGGACGAACATGTTTTAGAGGTGGAGGATGTGACGACCCAAAAGGGTCATCACCGTTTTCCTCATTCATTTCGTGCTTCAGAGGCCTTGAAAACCTCATTTTTACTTGTCTCAATTTGCGTGCGCAGTCCGGGCGCGTAGCCAAAAAGCTTTTATGTTGAAAAATGTGAATTCTGTGAAAAATTTGAAGAATTTTGATATTAATATGATTAAAGTTGACTTTGGTCAATATTTTGGGTAAACGGACCCAGACCCGAGATTGGACGGTCCTGGAAGGTCTGTAGAAAAATATGGGACTCGGGCATGTGCCCGGAGTCGAATTTCGAGGTCTAGAGCCCGAGGAAAGAATTTTTCTGTTAAATTATTTTTCTGAAATTATTAAGGAAGATGGAAATGGAAATTGAATAAAAGACTATGGTATCGAGCTCGTATTTTTGTTTCGACGTCCGGTACAAGTCTTAAATATGTGTTAAGCACTTTCTCTGAAGTTTGGTCGACATCGGACGTCGTTTGACGTGTTTCGTACTATAAGTTCCAAATTTGAAAGTTTATGAACTTTAGAAGAAAAATAATGAGTTTTGAGGCTTGATTCTATGTATATGATGTTATTTTAGCGATTTGATCGCGCGAGTAAGTTCGTAGGATGTTTTTGAGGTTGTGTACATGTTTGGTTTGGAGCCCCGAGGGCTCGCGTGAGTTTTGGATAGGTGTCGAGTTGCATTTTGAACTTTGGAAAAATAGTTGCAGGTCAGGTGTGATATCTTCGCATTTGCGAAGTTTTTCTTGCAAATGCGAGATTCGAAAATGCGAACTCCCCATCGCAAATGCGAAGTCTGGGGATTTGGCTTGGGATCGCAAATGCGAATAAATTGCTCGCAAATGCGAGTAAGGGATTTCCCGGCATTGGTCGCAAATGCGATCACAGTGCCCGCAAATGCGAGAGTGCCAAGATCGCAAATGCGATCAATACTTCGCAAATGCGAAGTCTGCACTTAGGCCCAGTGTTCGCAAATGCGAACTGAAATCTCGTAATTTCCAGCCCTGTTTTGTTCGCAAATGCGAACCTATGTTCACATTTCCCATATCCGCGGCCCAGCAAATTTTATACTTAGTCAAAATTTCACCACTTGTCACCATTCTTTCAAAAACCAAACAACACAGGCGATTTTTCAAGAGCAAACTTCATCCCAAATCACTTGTAAATTGATTTTTACTCAATTCTTTCAATATTAACATCATTAAACATGTTTTCCACTTGAAATCAAGGATTTTCATGGGTGAAATTGGGGTTTTTGGGTAGAACTTGGGTTTTCTATTAATGGGGGAGTTGGACCTTGATTTGAGGTCCGATTTCAAAACAAATTACATATTTGAGTTCATGGGGGAATGGGTACCGGGTTTTGGTCCGAACCTCGGGTTTTGACCATGTGGGCCCGGGGGCATTTTTGAAATTTTTGGGAAAAACTTGGGAAAATCATTTTTATGCATTCAAATTGATTCATATAGTGTTTATTAAAGTAATTGTACATTTTGTGATTAGATTCGAGCGAATTGGAGGTGGAACCGCGAGGTAAAGCGAAATTTGAGGATTAAGTGGATTTCAAGGCTTTGAGGTAAGTGTTTGGTTTAACCCTAGCTAGAGGGAATAAGAGTTGAGTCTTGTTGCTAATTGCTATGTAATCGAGTACGATGTATAGGCATGGTGACGAGTATCTATACATTGGTGTCTAGCATGACTGTGAGTCTTTATAATGTGATTATCATGACTTGGTTGTGAATTTCGTGTTTATTGGAGGATTTTTATATGTTGTGAATAACATGTGAACGGTAAAATGATTATTTGATTCCTGGGAGCATTGTCTTGAATTGTGATACGAATATTGTGAGTGTATAAAACGACTTGATTCTTTGGAGTGTGGGCTCAAAATAGTGGAGTGAATTATAAGATAAGAAAAGTAAGAGAGAGAAGGCGTTGTTGATTATTCCCTTGCCGGAACGTTTGGTTGAACTTGTTGTCTTCTTTACCTTGCCGGGATTTCGTCAAATATTTGCTTATTTTTATGCCCCGTAATTGTGACTGTTGTTTGGGGAGTCAGACTGTTAAATGATTTTGAGGGTCGGATTGCACGCCACAACAATGATATTGAGGATCGGGTTGCACGCCGCAACAATGATATCGAGGATCGGGTTGCACGCCGTAACAGTGGTAGTTTTGGAGCGGGTTACACGACATAACAGTGGTAGTTTTGGAGCGGGTTGCATGCCGCAACAGTGGTAGTTGTGGAGCGGGTTGCACGCCACAACAGTGGTATTTGTAGAGCGGGTTGCATTCCGCAATAGTGGTATTTGTGGAGCAGGTTGCACGCCGCAACAGTTATTGATACCATGTGTTTGTATTGAGTATTGATTCCTTGTTCATTGTGAATCTAGCTGCTTTAGTTTGTTACTGGGGATTATTGTTAATATTGTATCTCCCCATAGCATGTTTCCCTCTCCCATGTTGTTAATTGCCTTGTATTCAATTTCTGTTGTATATTTATAACTGCACAGGTTTATGTGGTGTCCAGTCTAGCCTCGTCACTATTTCGCCGGGGTTAGGCTAGACACTTACCAACACATGGGATCAGTTGTGCTGATGCTACACTTCTATGCATTTTTGCACAGGTCCAGGCTTTGAGGAGCAACAGCAGCATTAGTACGGGAGCAGGCTTTTATTTTCACGAGACCGATGTAGTCTTGCAGGCGTCCGCAGGCCCGACGTCTCTTTTTTATTTTCTCTTTTAGACTGTTGCCTCATTGTTTTTGAGACAGACAACTTATATGTTTCTTTCAGACCATTGTATTTAGTATATTCTTAGTAGTTCGTGAGTACTGTGACACCAAATCTTGGGTAGAGGCTATGATTGACTGTTCCGCATTTTGATTCGTATTTAAAAATTTGACTTCCACTATTGTTCTTATTAAATTTTCGGTACTATGTTGATGCTATAAACTGTTAAAATAATTATTTAGTAATGGAAAGGTAATTGAATAGGCTTGCTAGCTACCACGAGTAGGCTCCATCACGATCCCGATGGTGGGAAATTCGGGTTGTGACAGAAGTTTATAAAATTCTTAGGCAACGGGTAGCCTCAGGTAATCAAGGAAATGGTGCTGCTAACTGAAAGTGATTTGATGAGGGTATGTGTCTCGGAAAAAGGGTAATGTGATTAGACTGATGATACTTTGGTAGTATTGCAACACTTTCTTACTAAATCGACTGCTGATGTCTGAGTTTGTTTGATGGCACAGGATAATTTTAGAATATCTTTCGTGGAATGATTGGGTACTCGAGGTGTAATATGAATTCATACTGCGGAATTTGGGATGAGGTGCAGTAATTTGTGTGTTATATGGAGTTGAAGACTGGGAGTTCTCAGGTTCAGACTATGTAGCGATTGTGGATTGTGTGTATTAGTACCATTAGCGGCTATTGGGATTTGGAAGCCGGAATGGATCTTTCTTTGCTTGATATATTAGATTTTGGATATGATGTTGGGGTGTAGACTGATTATCTCACTGTTGGGTTATTCTAGACTATTGGGCCATAGGTTATGTCAGAAAATGCTACAGGTTGCGTGGCGGAGTGTGTCGGATTATATTCTAGCACGGTGGTTGTATTCCAAAGATCAGTGGACGATTGGGAAGGATTGCTTTTCTTAATTGGGCCTTCGTGGCGGATGTCAGTGCAGAGGTTTCTACCATTGATTCAGTTCCGGTATTGAGGGGTTTTTTCGGATGCGTTTCTTGTGGTCGGGCTTGTCACCGGGAGAGATTGTGGATTTCGGTATTTATTTAATGCCGGACACGTTATCGTACGGCTCCGGCAGGAGTTATGGTAGTGGAAGGAGCAACTTCAGGTTTCTTGGTATTGAGTTCGTTGGCAGGCCAATGTGGCTATGTATTTGGCTTGAGTTAGCGTGGTTACTTCCGAGTGGTATTGTTGAGGGATAGGTCGATTCGATCGTTATTGAACTTAATAGTGATTTGGGGAGATCTATGAGTTGCTTTCTGTGCTATGAGACGTTAAGATTTGTTGGATATGGGCTCATATGGCGTGGTTCTATTGAGGATTCATAGAGGAAGTCAAACGGGAAGAGTAATTGAGTGTTGCTTGGTAAATGGAGTATTGGCTATGACCTATCGGGTTGCGTGTCGTATGTTATTTGTTTCACTGTGGATGTAATGAATTGCTTTAGTTCCAGATATCAAATTGTGCGTGGCTGTCGATTTTGAGCATAGTGACTTAAGGTGTTTATCTGTAACATCGTTTGGATAGGATTGCACATTGTGGCGAGGACACGTGAAGATATGACCCTTTGGGGTAGATTCAGTTATTATATATTTATACGATGTGAGACGGGGTCTCCGCTTCGTGTTGTAATGGTATTGATGAACTTGAGGTACAACTCTTTCGTTTGAGTCATTTTTAGGATTTGAATATATTCATATCGTTTTTTATTGGTTCTTGTAGTATGCAAGTTGTGGCTTAGGTCTGTATTGAGGTGTCATATCACCAGAGTGGTGTGTTAGATTCGAGGTGGTCGTTGGAGTCATTAATGAATATGAACGGATTTGATTTCAGCTTATTGGAAGGATAATATCAAGGTTCGGCTCGAAATCTGCTATGGTATTAGTCTAAAAGTAAGTGGCTTCGTGAATGGTTGATCTGAGAAATGGTTACGATTTATTGCGTGTTTCATTTATCGCTGGCAGTATATGAAAGTGTTGGAATAAGGCCTTAGTTGATAAGAGGTTTCCTATCAGTATATGGTTGTTGTGGGTAACTACCGTGAATGGAAGTTATCATTTCGAGTGCTTGGATTATGTGGTATATTATATGATTTCACCTGAGGTTGCAAGTATGGGCTAGTATAGCTGGTTCGGGACTATTCAAAGTATAGGTGTGAATTCGTGATAGTATTGATGGTTTTTGAAGTGAAAATGTAGTTCTATGTTAAGATGGACTGTGAAATTTCAGCTATACTGTGTTATCGGACCTATGCGAGATAGGGTGACAAGGGATCACCCCAGGTATATGCTTGGTAAGGTCATTCAGCTATTGGGTTGCTTCTAGTACAACTCTGGGTACGCTCGAGGATGAGCGTTTGTTTAAGTTGGGGAGGATGTGATGACCCGACCTGTCGTCTCATGTGTTACTTCTTTGTTTTCTCCATTTTATGCTTCTTCATGCTTCCTTATCAGTATTTGGTGTGTTAGAGTCAAGCTGGATTGGTTTTGGTAGGAAATGGGACACTTACTCTCTTTAAGGAAGACTTTGTTTGGAAAAGTCAACTGGATGTTGACTTATGAGTTATAGGGATTGAATGGGATTTTCGGTGATTTGGTTAGCTTCGAGAAGTGATTTGTGACTTAGAAGTGCGATCGAAATTGATTTTGGAGGACTGGTGTGGAATTAGGCTTGAATTGGCGAAGTCGGTATTTTGGCGAATTCCGATTGGTAGGTGAGACTTTGATCCGGAGGTCGGAATGGAATTCCGAGAGTTGCAGTAGCTTCATTATGTGATTTTGGATATGTGCACAAAATTCCAGGTCCTTCGGACGTCGTTTGGTTGGGTTTTTGATTGAATGTGAGTTTCGGAAGAATTTGAAGAACTCAGGCTTGAAAGTGATGAAAAATGAGGATTTTTGTGTTGTTGGATGTGTTTTTAAGAATGGAACAAGTTTGAATAGGGTATTGTATCATGTCTGTGCTTTTGGTTGAGGTCCCGGGGGCCTCAGGGTAAGTTCGGGTGGTTAAACAGAGAGTTTTGAAGTTTGTTGCATGTTGGTGTTGCTGGTATCTGTTGGTTTCGCACCTGCGGTTATTGGACCGCATGTGCGGTCTCGCTGAAGCGGTTGGAGGAGCACATAAGGGAAGTCTTGGCCCTTGCCAGATTCCGCAGGAGCGAAAAGAGGACTGCATAAGCGGTCTCGCAGAAGCGAGCTCGGCCTCGCAGAAGCGGAATGGGCGGTCCTGCTAAAACGAAGCGGGGACCGCAGAAGCGGTAGGTTCCTTAAGTGAAAAGTCCGCAAAAGCGGACCTTGACCGCATAAGCAAATGTCGCAAAAGCGGTATTTGATCCGCAGAAGCGAAAGTCGACTGGGCAGAAGGGTTTAAATGTTATATTTATCTGCGAGCATGGGTTATTTTCCACTATTGTGGAGCGACCTTGAGAGCTTTGGGCGAGTATTTTCAAGAGTTTTGACTGGGAATCGATTGGAGGTAAGTCCCTTGGCCTAATTATTCAAGTTCATAATAGATTTAACATGGAAGTGGGTTGAAATTCATCAAAAAGGGATAGAGTTAGGGCTTAAGTTTTTGATATTTCAAATAGGGATTTGATAGGTCATTTGAGCTCGGATTTGGGAGTTCTTGGTATGTATGAACTCATGGCTAGACGAGGAATCCGGTAATGTGAGTTTTGTGATTTTTTGAGAAGTGGGCCCGAGGCTCGGGTTTTGCTAGTTTCGAGATATTTGCTATATTTTGATTGTTTTCGATTGGGTATTATTCCTTGGCATAGTGTGATGTATTCGCTCTGATTTTGGTTTGATTCGATGAGTGTGGAGGCCGAGCTGAGGGGCAAAGGCATTGCGAGCTAGAGATTTCGCCTATTCGAGGTGAGTAATACTTGTAAATGATATCCTGAGGGTTTGAAACCCCGGATTTGCACATCATAGTTGTATTGGGGTGACTTGCACGCCGGATATGAGCGTGGGGTAGAGCACCGTTGGGGATTGTGATTTGGTCCGTCGCGGTTGTTGATTTTTACCGTGTATTTGACTGAACTACCTGTTATCATCATAATTTGGACTGATTGCCATGTCTGGGCTTCGTGCCAACTATGTGAATCCTTCAAGGATTGATATCATTGTTTTCACATTTTTTTGCATACTATTTGATCTCGGTCTAGGGTTTTAATACTAATCTGTAAACTCGGCCATTTTTCTAAGATTTGAAAACTTAAACAACATATTTGTGACGTTTTGAGCTGAGAATTATTATTTGAATATCGCCCAAGTGGCTTATGTGCATTTCTGGAGTGAGCATGGATCGGGCTGCGCACCGCAGTAGTGTTATATGTGCATTTCTGGACCGAGGATGGATTGGGCTGCATGCCGCAGTGGTGTGATATTGATATTGTGCTTGGGCTGTAGGAGTGCGGGTACCTAAATGGATCGGGCTGCGCATCGCAGCGGTCATGTGCATTGCATTGCATTCATGCATTGGTTCCTGTTTGTACTACGTGTCATGACAGTCAGCACTCTCATTTCATTGGCATCCATGCTACTTCGTGCACTGTTTACCAGATACCCTGGTGTTGTTTGTTGGTGGAGTGCTGTGTCCGAGGGGCTGACTTATGTGCTGACTTGCACTATCTAATAACGCATTCATATGCTTGACTGTTGAAAAAGGATATTTTCAAAAGAGGTTTTTAACTTAAACAGATATTTCTGAGGATTTTCACGGTTTACTTTTTTCTCAAAGGTTTGTACTGCCCTATATAGCATGGTGGAGTGCTCTTACGTGATTTCTTGTCGCTCAGTTATTATTTACTCTTATTATTCACTGAGTTGGAGTACTCACTTTACTCCCTGCACCTCGCGTGCAGTTGCAGGTATTGTTCACCCGATAGCAGGTTATTAGCTGATTGAAGGTATTACTATTGAAGCCGAGCAAGGTGACCACCAGCGTTCGCGGCATCGGACGTTGTCTTTAGAATTTCAGAATTTATTTCTTGTATATTATTTGCCCTGTAGTTGTGTCCAGGTTTTCTTTAGATGCTCGTGACTTGTGACACCCCTGTCGGATTTTGTTGGGTTGCAAATACTGGATATTATCGTTAAGCTGTATTTATCTATTCATTATATTTAATAATTGTTAAAGAGATGATTTGGGTTAGTTGGCTGGCCTTGTCTTCACGAGAGGCGCCATCACGACTGGGTTTGGAAATTGGGTCGTGACATGTTCATTCCTGATACTCTTTCGCAAATTCTTGATCAGTGGTATGAAAAAAGGATACTAATTCTTTTCTGCCAAAAAGGACCTACTTAAAAAAGGAGTTAAAAAAAGATCGACGCAATAAATGCTTAAAGACCTTTGGTACTATTTTGTGTTTTCGGTATTTCTGTCCAAATAAAATAATCAAACCAAACTGTAAAGTGGAATAGGGAATACACCTTTAATCCAGTGAAGACAAAATTTTCTTGCACTACAAACTTACCGATCATCCATAATTATAAAATCTTGAATTCTCTTCCCGTTTGATGCATATGCTGAAGAGCTGTCGTTGAAGACAATAGCAAGGACATCTTGCATTTAAAAATAACAGTGAATAAGTTAAGAGATAACAAATATTACTGCATTTAATAATATTAATAATAAATAAATTTTAGATGGAAAAACAATATAGATAGTTAAATATTCAATTACCAGATTCAGATCCCTCAGGTTGATACTCGAAGTTGTCAAATGGTGTAAGAGTTAGACGCGTCGGCGGCGCCAGTGGATCTTCAGGAGGATTGACAGTTTCCACTGGCTCAACAATCGTGCTTCTATCAATTGTCCAAGTAAATTTGTTAACTGGATTTCCATACATATAGTTTAATTCTTTGACTTGTGCAACTGACACCAAGTAAGTGTGGAAATGACGAAACAAATCTTCAAAAAGCATTATCTCAGCATTGAATATAATGCACTCGATTTGGTTTTCCTGTAACAAAATAAGACCAAATTCGGATACTCAAATATGTGTAAGTTAACTTTTTCTAGTGCTTAGTGTTTTCTTGAAACTTGTTAAGAAAATATATAAGCAACAATAATATTAGTTCATTTACTTTTAGAAGAGTTATGTGTCTCAAAAGAGCACCTCTTCATCCTGCAAAATCATTAGTTGATACTTTTTTGTTTTCTCCCTGCTGTCTCCAGGTCTTCCTTTATCAACAACTTGGACTTTGCAGGTCCATTCTTCTATTTTTGGAGTAATTGCATTGATGTTAAGCCTTTCTGCCATCTGGATATAATCTGCAAGCATATCACATGATAATATAACAGTGAGCATATGTAACATTGACAAGTGAGCATATGTAACATTGACAGAATAAATGTACTACAAAATGGAAGAGTATTTCGAATGATCAAGTTATACGCCGGACTTACTGTTGGGAATGATGACTTAAGTTAAAGAAAGATGTGGCGACCCAAAGGGTCATCACTGGTTGTCTCTTTCATTCCGCACTTTCGAGGCCTTGAAAACCTCACTTTTAGTTGCCTCGATTAGCATGCGCAGTCCGGGCGCATAGCCGGAAAGCTTATATATGAGTTCTGTGTGAAAAATAGTGAATTTTGATATTAATATGCATAATATTGACTTCGGTCAATATTTTGGGTAAACGGATCCGGACCCGGACCCGGACCCGGACCCGTAATTTGACGGTCCCGAAGGGTTCGTAGAAAAATATGGGACTTGGGTGTATGCTTGGAATCGAATTCCGAGGTCCCAGGCCCGAGGAATAAATTTTTCTATGAAATTATTTTCTGAAAATGCTTAACGAAAATAAAAATAAAATTTGATCAAAGAGTAATGGTATCGGGCTCGTATTTTAGTTCCGACGCCTGGTACAGGTCGTATATGTTGTTTAAGCGCTATCTATAAAGATTGGTTAAAAACGAACGTCATTTGACGTGATTCAGACTTAAAATGGGAAATTTGAGTTTTATGAAAGTTGAAAGAACATCATGTGTTTTGAGGCTTGATTCTATGTAAACAATGTTATTTTGGTGATTTGATCGCACTTGTAAGTCCGTTGGATATTTTTGAGGTTGTATACATGTTTGGTTTGGAGCTCCGAGGGCTCGGGTAAGTTTTGGATAGGCATCGGATTGCATTTTCTCATTTTTAAAAATCTGGTGTTCTCTAGTTCTGCAGGCTTCGCAATTGCGAAGCCAGCACTCGCAAATGCGAGCTTGCAATTGCGAGCATTTTATCGCAAATACGAGACTTTCCCTGGGCAGCAATCTTCACAAATGTGAAGTAATTCATTGCAAATGCGATGCCGGCCCATGAGCCAAGCCTTCGCAATTGCGACTGTTTTTCTCGCAAATGTGAACCTTCCACTTTTCTTCAGAGTTCGCAAATGTGAACCTTCCACTTTTCTTCAGAGTTCGCAAATGCGAACTAGTCCTCACATTTCCCTGCATTTTTCATACTTAGATGAATTTTCACCTCATTTCTTCATTCTTTCAAAACACAAACTCCATAGGTGATTTTTCAAGCACAAACCTTCTTCCAAATCATTTGTAAGTCAACTTTTACTTAATTTCTTCAATATCTAACATCATTAAACATTTTTTATCTTAAAATCAAGGATTTCCATGGGTGAAAATGAGGATTTTGGGTAGAACTTAGGTTTTCTTAAAAGTTGGAGATTTGGACCTTAATTTGAGGTCCGATTTCAAAAGAAATCATAGATATGAACTCGTGGGGGAATGGGTAATCGGGTTTTGGTTCGAACCTCGAATTTTGACCACGTGAGCCTGGGGGCATTTTGGGAATTTTTGAGTAAAACTTTAGGAAATTCATTTTCATGCATTCAAGTTGATTCAATTAGCATTTGTTGATACATTCAAGTAATTTGTGACTAGATTCGAGTGGTGTTGTGGTGAATTCGAGGGGTAAAGCTATACTAGAGGCTTGAGTGGATTTTTGGAGCATTTGAGGTAAGTGTCTGATCTAACTTTGGCTTAAGGAAATAGGATTAGAGTGTTATTAATTGCTAATTGTTAAATGATTGAGTACGATGTATAGGCATGGTGACGAGTATCTATACACCGGTGTCTAGCATGACCGTGGGTCCTTGTTTGTACTTATTCTGATATTTTTGGGACTCTTCCATGCTAATTGATGAATTCTACATAATGTGAAGAGTATGAGGATTAGTTATGAATTGTGAATTCCTTGGAGCATTGGCTCAAACGATAAAAATACTATTGAGTAAGAAATGAAAGAAATAGAAAGAGATATGATTAACCCCTTGCTGGGATGGTTTGATATATTGATTATTCTCCCTTGCCGGGATTTAGCTGTTAATTATGTAATCCCTTTGCCGAGACATTTCTTATTATTTGTGTATCCCCTCGCTTCGTTTGGTTGTGATTGTTATTTGGGTGAGGAAGAGTGATAATGCACGAAGGCTCATTCCATGCCATGTTTTGATTATATTTGCACGAAGGTCATTCCTTGCGATATTTTAATTATATTTGCACGAAGGGCCATTCTGTGCCATGTTTTGATTAATTATGCACGAAGGGACATTCCGTGCTCTGATTTGATTATAATTGCACGAAGGGTCATTCCGTGCCATTATGTGAGAGTGATGCGAGGGAAAGCACGAAGGGTGATACCGTGCACTTTATTTGATTGCTTTTGGTGCGAATGAGAGTAAAAGCACGAAGGTTGATGCCGTGCAACTGTTGATTTTCCTCCTCTCGTTAATTATGGTTGTTGCCCTGTTTCTTACTTAAATTGTTGAATTTATATCCGGACTGTACTTTCCCATAGTATGTTTCCCTCCCTTTTAACTGTTTAATTTCTGTATTCTTTCCTTTTATTGCATATACATATGTTGAACTGTACAGGTTGATTGGTAGTCCTGTCTAGCCTCGTCACTACTTCGCCGGGGTTAGGCGAGAAACTTAGCAACACATAGGGTCGGTTGTGCTGATGCTACACTTTTGTGCTTTTTGCACAGATCACAGTATCAGAGCAGCTTTTGGACCACATCAGTAGGATATTGATCGGGAGCTGACTTTAGTCCAGGGACTTACGAGGTAGCCTAGCTGGCGTTCGCAGGCCGAAGTCCCTTTCCATATTTTTAGTTTGTTATCATTGTACCGAGATAGACATTTATGTATTTCTATTCAGACTTGTTTGTAGCACTCTTTAGTAGTTCGTGAGTTAGCGACACCAGTCTTGGGTAAAGAAATATTAAACTTTCGCATTTTGGGTTTTTAGTTATTTATGTTTTAAAGACTTCCGCTTTTAGTTAAATGACTCCTTAATATTGTTATAATTGGGTGTTATCGGAAAATTTTTAAATGCTTGGCTTGCCTAGCTCCGACAGTAGGCGCCATCACGACTCTCGATGGTGGGAAATTCGGGTCGTGACAAGTTTGTACCAGAGCTCTAGGTTACATAGGTCTCGCTACTGACGGACAAACTTGGTAGAGTCTGAGGGATCGGTACGGAGACGTGTGTATTTGTCCCCAGAGGCTACGGAGTTAGGAAAAATTTCACTTTTGTTCTTTCTTATCGTATGATTCTGTTTCTCAAATACTGATTATCTTTCCACTCTGTTCTATCGCAGATGGCGAGAACACGTGCTTCCTCTTCTACCACGCAGTAGCCGAGCCCCAGCAGCAGCTCCTATGAAGGGTAGAGGTCGAGGCCGTGCCAGAGGCCGAGGCAGGGGCAGAGCTCAGCCCTGGGCAGCAGTCCCAGAGTTGGAGCCCTATATTGACTATGATGAGGAGGTTCCAGCCCCAGCAGCTCCGGTAGGTCCAGCTCAGGTCCCAGGAGGGGTCATGGTCACCCCAGATCCTCAGGACGTTTTAGTCAGATTGGCAGGCTTTATGGAGAGTGTCACTAGAGCGGGTTTGCTTCCAGTAGCACCAGCCACTTCTCAGGCTGGAGAAGGGGTTCAGACTCCTGCTACACGTACTCCGGAGCAGGTAGCTCCCCAGGCTCATGTCCGAGTGGTTCAGCCAGCTGTGACAGCTCAGCCAGGTATTGTAGCCCAGGCTGGCGATGGAGTGGCTATGTCTTCGGATGCCTTGTGGAGACTTGATCGGTTCTCCAAGCTCTTCACCACCACATTCAGTGGTGCTTCATCAGAGGATCCACATGATTTCTTATTCAGCTGCCATGAGATCCTTAGGACCATGGTTATTGTGGAGACCAATGGGGTTGATTTTGCCACCTTCCGGCTTGCAGGATCCGCCAAGTCTTGGTGGAGGGACTATTGCCTATCTAGACCAGCAAGGCCTCTAGCATTGACATGGGATCAGTTTGCGGAGTTGGTTTTGGAGAAGTTTCTCCTAGTCACTCAGCGGGAGGCACTTCGCAGGTAGTTCGAGCGCCTCCAGTAGGGCTCCATGACAGTTACACAGTATGAGACTCGGTTCATTGATTTGGCATGCCATGATATTGTTATACTTCCCACAGAGCAAGAGAGGGTGCGGAGGTTTATTGATGGATTGATTCGGCCGATCCGTCTCTAGATGGCCATGGGATCTGGTAGTGAGATATTTTTCCAGAAGGCGGCCAATGCGGCCCGCAGAGTTAAGATGGCTCTTGTACGAGGAGATGGTCATGTGTCGGATAAGAGACCTCGTCATTCTGGTAGGTTCAGTGGTTCCTCGTCTGGAGGTAGGGATTCTTATGGTAGAAGCTATTTGCCGAGTCCCTTTCAGTCAACATTCCAGGTTTCTCATGGTACTCTAGGCGGTGGTGGTTCTCAGCAGCATTATCCTGATTAGCAGCCCATCGGTGCACCTCCACTTCAGAGCTTCCGGGGAAGACATTCAGGTCGATAGGGCCAGCAGTCGCAGTAGACGAGGGCTTGTTATAGTTGTGGTGACCCCGGTCACATTGTCAGGTTTTGCCATCAAGCTTCGGTCGGCTCTCAGCAGCAGGGTCCTCGCCCCATGATTCAGGCATCAAGTGATCCACAGCTCGCCCAACCAGCTATGGGGGGGTAGGGATCATAGAGTTGGATGTGGAGACCATAGAGGTGGAGCTCGGACCGGCAGAGGTAGGGATCAGCCAGTAGCCGATCGTCCCAGAAATATGGTTCAGGGAGGTGGGGCCCAGCCCCGATGTTATGCTTTGCCAGCTAGGCCCGAGGCTGAGTCTTCAGATGCTGTTATTACAGTACTATTCTGGTCTGTGATAGGGATGCTTCAGTGCTATTTGACCCTAGGTCTACGTATTCATATATGTCGTCCTATTTTGCACCCTACATGGCTATTCCTAGTGATGCTTTGGGTATCCTTGTTGATGTATCTACACCAGTGGGTGATTCCATAGTGGTCGAACGAGTCCATCATTCATGTGTAGTAGTGTTTGAGGGTCTTGAGACCCGTGTTGATTTATTGCTCTTAGACATGGTAGATTTTGACGTTATATTAGGGATGGATTTGTTGTCCTCGTATCATGCTATCGTGGATTGTCACGCCAAGACCGTGACCTTGGCTTTGCCAGATTTTCCCCAATTGGAGTGGAGAGGGACTCCAGGACATGCCATCCGTAGTGTTATTTCATATGTGAAGGCTCGACATATGGTCGAGAAGGGGTGTTTAACTTACTTGGCATATGTTCGCAATTCCAGCACTCAGGTTCCTTCTCTTGACTCTGTCCCTATTGTTCAGGACTTCCCCGAGGTTTTCCCTTCAGACCTACCGGTATCCCGCCTGACAGGGATATTTATTTCTATATCGATCTAGCCCCAAACACGCAGCCCATTTCTATTCCGCCGTATCGCATGGCCCCGCCAGGGTTGAAAGAGTTAAAGGACCAGTTGCAAGATTTTCTAGAAAAGGGTTTTATCAGGCCTAGTGTTTCTCCTTGGGGTGCGCCAGTGTTATTTGTAAAGAAAAAGGATGGATCGATGAGGATGTGAATTGATTACTGGCAATTGAACAAGGTGACGATAAAGAACAAGTATCCACTGCCGAGGATTGATGATCTGTTTGACCAGCTTCAGGGTGCAAAGGTGTTTTCAAAGATAGAATTGAGATCTGGCTACCATCAGCTGAGGATTAGGGCGTCTGATGTCCCTAAGATAACATTCCGCACTCGGTAGGGGCATTATGAGTTTTTGGTCATGTCATTTGGGTTGACCAATGCCCCAGCAGTATTTATAGAGTTGATGAACCGAGTGTTCAGACCTTACTTGGACTTGTTCATGATAGTATTCATTGATGATATTTTGGTGTACTCCTGCAGCTGGGAGGAGCACGAGCAGCACCTCAAAGTGGTTCTTCAGACTCTGAAGGATAGCCAGTTATATGCTAAATTCTCGAAGTGCATGTTCTGGTTGAGTTCGGTTGCATTTCTGTGTCATGTCATATCAGCAGAAGGTATTCAGGTGGACCCGAAGAAGATTGAGGCAGTCAATAATTGGCCTCGACCAGCATCAGCTACTGATATTCGGAGTTTCTTGGGGTTAGCAGGTTATTACCGCCGGTTCGTAGAGGGATTTTCATCCATAGCAGCCCCGATGACCAGATTGACCCAGAAGGGTGCCCAGTTCAGATGGTCAGACAAGTGTGAGGAGAGCTTTCAGAAGCTCAAGACAGCTCTGACTATGGCACCGATATTGGTTTTGCCCACAGGCTCAGGGCCTTACACAGTTTATTGTGATGCTTCCCGTATTGGGCTTGGTGCGGTACTGACGCAGGATGACAGATTCATTGCTTATGCTTTGAAGCAATTGAAGATCCACGAGAAGAATTATCCGGTCCATGATCTAGAGTTGGCAGCCATCGTTCATGCTTTGAAGATTTGGAGGAATTACTTATATGGTATGACGTGTGAGTGTACACAGATCACAAGAGTCTGCAATACTTGTTCGAGCAGAAGGAGTTGAACTTGAGGCAACAGAGGTGGTTGGAGAAATTGAAGGATTATGATGTTACTATTTTTTACCACCTGGGGAGAGCCAATGTGGTGGCTGATGCATTGAGTAGGAAGTCCGCCAGCATGGGTAGTCTTGCTTATGTTCCGATCAGCCAGAGACCGCTTGCTTTGGATATTCAGGCCTTGACCAATCGGTTTGTGAGGTTGGACATTTCTGAGCCTAGCAGAGTGTTAGCTTGCACGGTCGCTCGTTCTTCATTATTTGGAGCGTAACCGTGATCGGCAGTTTGATGATCCCCTTTTATGTGTCCTGAGAGACACGGTGCAGCGTGGAGGTGCCACGAAGGTGACCTTAGATGATGATGGTGTTTTGAGGTTGCAGGGGCGAGTTTGTATGCCTAATGTCAATGGGATCTGAGAGTTGATCTTAGCGGAGGCCCATAGTTCTCGGTATTCTATTCACCCGGGCGTCGCGAAGATGTACCAGGACTTGCGGCAACATTATAGGCGGCATATGATATAGAAAGATATTGTTGCATATATGGCTAGGTGTTTGAACTGTCAACGGGTCAAGTATGAGCATCAGAGGCCTGGTGGTTTGTTCCAGAGGATTGAGCTTCCCGAGTGGAAGTGGGAGAGGATTACCATGGATTTCTTTACTGGACTTCTGATGACTCAGAAGAAGTTTGATGCTATTTGGGTCATTGTTGATAGGCTGACCAAGTCAGCGCATTTTATTCCTGTTGCAGCCACTTTTTCATCGGAGAGGTTAGCTGAGATCTACATCCAAAATATTGTTCGCCTTCATGGGGTGCCGACATCTATCATTTCGCACCGGGGTACGCAGTTTACCTCGCGCTTCTAGAGAGCAGTACAGCAGGAGCTAGGCCCCTAGGTTCAGTTGAGCACAGCGTTCCATCCTTAGAAGGACGGCCAGTCCGAGAGAACTATTCAGATATTGGATGTTATGCTCCGAGCCTGTGTCATTAATTTTGGAGGCTCGTGGGAGCAGTTTTTGCTTTTAGCAGAGTTTGCCTACAACAACAGCTACTAGTCCAGCATTTAGATGGCTCCATATGAGGCATTGTATGGTAGGCGATGTCGGTCTCCAGTCGAATGGTTTGAGTCGGGAGAGGCTCTGTTATTGGGTACAGATTTTGTTCCGGAGGCCTTGGATAAGGTCAAGATCATTCGGGATAGGCTTCGTTCGGCTCAATGGCGGCAAAAGAGTTATACGGATCGTAAGGTTCGAGATGTAGCTTTCATGGTTGGTGATCGGGTCTTGCTCCGAGTGTCGCCTATGAAGGGCATGATGAGATTTGGGAAGAAGGGCATGCTTAGCCCTATATTCATTGGCCCATTTGAGATCCTCGATTGTGTGGGAGGTGGCGTACAGACTTGCCTTGCCGTCCAGCTTCTCAACCGTGCATCCAGTGTTTCATGTGTCCATGCTTTGAAGGTATCACGGCGATCCAGCCCACGTGTTAGACTTCAGCACTGTCCAGTTGGACAAGGATCTATCTTATGAGGAGGAGCCGGTAGCTATTCTAGACTGGCAGGTTCGACAGTTGAGGTCGAAGAGTTTTCTTTCAGTGTGTGTCTAGTGGAGAGGTCAGCCTCTTGAGGCATCGACCTGGGAGTCCGAGTCGGATATGCGGAACCGTTATCCTCATCTATTTCCTGACTCAAGTACTTCTTTCTTTTGTCCGTTCGAGGACGAACTGTTATTTTAGAGGTGGAGAATGTCACGACCCAATGAGTTATCACCGATTCTCTTTCATTCTACACTTTCGAGGCCTTGAAAATCTCACTTTCAGTTGCCTTGATTTGCGTGCACAGTCCGGGCGCATAGTCGGAGAGCTTATATATGAATTCTGTGTGAAAAATGGTAAATTTTGATATTAATATGCATAATATTGACTTCGGTCAATATTTTGGGTAAACGGACCCGGACCTATGATTTGACGGTCCCGGAGGGTCCGTAGAAAAATATGGACTTGGGCGTATGCCCGGAATCGAATTTCGAAGTCCCAGGCCCGAGGAATGAATTTTTCTATGAAATTGTTCTCTGAAAATGCTTAAGGAAAATAAAAATAAAATTTGATTAAAAAGTGATGGTATCGGGCTCGTATTATGGTTCCGACACCCAGTACAGGTCGTATATGTTGTTTAAGCGCTATCTCTATAGTTTGGTTGAAAACGGACGTCATTTGACGTGATTCAGACTTAAAATGGGAAATTTGAGTTTTATGAAAGTTGAAAGAAAATCATGTGTTTTGAGGCTTGATTTTATGTAAACAATGTTATTTTGGCGATTTCATCGCACGAGTAAGTCCGTAGGATGTTTTTGAGGTTGTGTACATGTTTGGTTTGGAGTCCCGAGGTATCGGGTGAGTTTTGGATAGGCATCGGATTGCATTTTCTCATTTTAAAAATCTGGTGTTCTCCAGTTCTGTAGGCTTCACAATTGCGAAGCTAGCACTCGCAAATGCGAGCTCGCAATTTATCGCAAATGCGAGACTTTCCCTGGGCAGCAATCTTCGCAAATGCGAAGTAATTCATCGCAAATGCGATGCCTGCCCATGAGCCCAGCCTTCGCAATTGCAACTATTTTTCTCGCAAATGCGAACCTTCCACTTTTCTTCAGAGTTCGCAAATGCGAACTAGTCCTCGCATTTCCTAGATTTTGCAAGGTTCACAATTGCGAACCCAAGTTCGCAATTCCCACATCTGAGACCTGCATTTTTCATACTTAGACGAATTTTCACCTCATTTCTTCATTCTTTCAAAACACAAAGTCCATAGACTATTTTTCAAGCACAAACCTTATTCCAAATCATTTGTATGTCAATTTTTACTTAATTTCTTCAATCTCTAACATCATTAAACATGTTTTTATCTTAAAATCAAGGATTTCCATGGGTAAAAATGGGAATTTTGGGTAGAACCTAGATTTTCTTAAAAATTGGGGATTTGGACCTCAATTTGAGGTCCGATTTCAAAACAAATCATAGATATGAACTCGTGGGAGAATAGGTAACCGGTTTTTGGTTCGAACCTCGGATTTTGACCATGTGGGCCCGGGGGCATTTTGGGAATTTTGAAGTAAAACTTTGGGAAATTCATTTTCGTGCATTAAAGTTGATTCAATTAGCATTTGTTGATACATTCAAGTAATTTATGACTAGATTCGAGTGGTTTTGTGGTGAATTCGAGGGGTAAAGCTATACTAGAGGCTTGAGTGGATTTTTGGAGCATTTGAGGTAAGTGTTTGATCTAACTTTGGCTTGAGGGAATATGATTAGAGTGTTATTAATTGCTAATTGCTAAATGATCTAGTACGGTGTATAGGCATGGTGACGAGTATCTATACACCGGTGTCTAGCATGACCGTGGGTCCTTGTTTTTACTTATTCTGATATTTTTGGGACTCTTCCATGCTAATTGATGAATTCTACATAATGTAAAGAGTATGAGGATTAGTTACGAATTGTGAATTCCTTGGAGCGTTGGCTCGAACGATAAAAATACTATTGAGTAAGAAATGAAAGAAATGAAAAAAGATATGATTAACCCCTTACCAGGATGGTTTGAGTATATGGATTATTCTCCCTTGCCGGGACATTTCTTATTATTTGTGTATCCCCTCGCCCCGTTTGGTTGTGATTGCTATTTGGGTGAGGAAGAGTGATAATGCTCGAAGGGTCATTCCGTGCCATGTTTTGATTATATTTGCACGAAGGGTCATTCCGTGCCATGTTTTGATTAATTATGCACGAAGGGACATTCTGTGCTCTGATTTGATTATAATTGCACGAAGGATCATTCCGCACCATGATATGAGAGTGATGTGAGGGAAAGCACGAAGGGTGATGCCGTGCACTTTATTTGATTGCTTTTGGTGAGAATGAGAGTAAAAGCACGAAGGTTGATACCATGCAACTGTTAATTTTTTTGCTCTCATTAATTATGGTTGTTGCCCAGTTTCTTACTTAAATTGTTGAATTTATATCCGGGCTGTACTTCCCCATAGTATGCTTCCCTCCCTTTTAACTTTTTAATTTCTGTATTCTTCTTGCATATACATATATTGAACTGTACAGGTTGATTAGTCCTGTCTAGCCTCGTCACTACTTTATCGGGGTTAGGCCAGGCACTTACCAGCACATGGGATCGGTTGTGCTGATGTTACACTTCTGTGCTTTTTGCACAGATCACGATACCGGAGTAGCTTTTGGACCACGGCAGTAGGATATTGATCGGGAGCTGACTTCAGTCCAGGGACTTACGAGGTAGCCTAGCTGGCGTTCGCAGGCCGAAGTCTCTTTCCATGTTTTCAGTTTATTTTCATTGTACCGAGACAGACATTTATGTATTTGTATTCAAATTTACTTGTAGCACTCTTTAGTAGTTTGTGAGATAGCGACACCAGTCTTGGGTAGAGAATTATTAAACTTCCGCATTTTGGATTTTCAGTTATTTATGTTTTAAAGACTTTAGCTTTTAGTTAAATGACTCGTTAATATTGTTATAGTTGGATGTTATCGGAAAATATTTAAATGCTTGGCTTGCCTAGCTCCGACAGTAGGCTCCATCACGATTCCAGATGGTAGAAAATCTGGGTCGTGACAAAAGATCTTTTTCGATAATTTCATCATAGACTACGTTATATGTGGAATGGTCATCATTGTCATCAGCTATGGATGGTCTAATTAATACCTTGACACAGTTAGAACCTTTAGCTCTCGATAAAGCAACGTATAGTTGACCATGAAAAAATATGTGTTCTCGCAATTAAATGCAAACAAAATCTAAAGTTTGGCCTTGAGCTTTATTTATAGTCATGGCAAAACATAAACCTACTAGAAACTGTGTTCGTTTAAATTGAAAAGGTAGTTTTTCATCTTCGAATGTTAGTAGTGGTATTCGAGGAATGAATACATGTGTATTTTTAAAATCACCACTAGATATTGTACCACTTATAACTTGAGATTTTGAAATCATTACATATTAGTCGTGTGACATTGCATAAATATTCGCAGGGATTCAAATTTCTTAATAATATGATTGGATAATTTTTTAGGGATAATTTTTAAGGAGGTCAACCAGGAGGATTTAAAGTGTGCAAAAAGTCTTCGTATTCACTTTGATATTTTGGATCAATTGTTTCATCAGTAGCGAAATATACTTTTTCATTAGTTGGGAATTGAGCAATTAACATATCAATTATTTCATCAACAAAATCGTTCTTTGTAGTTAGAATTGCGCGAGAAGTAATAAAGGAAACATTTGAATGAGTTGAATATAAATCAGGATAAGTAACTTTAAATAGATGATTCAAGGAATCTTTTTCAGTTGTGAAAGGTATGATCAAAGGACGGGGAATTTCAACTTTTCTCTTATCATTTTTTCTTTTTTTTTTTCCGATTCTCATTAAATATTCACAGAAAGCTGGTTTAGTTTTTGCACGCATATTTTCAGACAATTCTAATTTTTCAAGTTGATGCCAAATTTCAGAACATAGTAAGCTTTCGCGAACAAAATCTTTCTTTTTTTTCCACCACGAACGACAGGAAGAGTTTGTCTAAAATTACCATTAAATACAACAACCTTTCCACCAAATAGCATATTTATTTCCATTAAATCTCTAAGTAGCAAATCTAGTGCTTCAATCATTTTCTTTTTTGCCAGAAAAATTTCAACCCATACTATTACTTTTGTACCTCGAATCAATGATGCTAGTGAACTTTGTTTACTAATATTGCAGCTAAAATTTCATCAACACAATAGGTATTTTAAATCAAGAATGAGCAGTCCAGCTGCCAGGAAGAAGTGAAGCGGAACCACGTGAACTTGCAGTTGCTAGAGCTATAAATCCTCTATGTCTCACAGTAACCAATAAGGCACGATATAAAACGCTTTTTTCAGTACCGCTCGGACCGTCAATGAAGAATGCTCCAGGTTTAGTTAAACATATTCTATCTAGAATTATATTGTAAGCTCTTTTTTGTTCAATATTTAATTTATATGGTAATAATAGATCTTGTTCATTGACGGTAATATTTCTTTCAAAATGTACATCTTTAGCTTATTTAGCTGTTGCACATGGTTGAATTTTGTCTTTAGTCAATTCAAATTCGTTGATATCATGGCCCATTGGATGAAGAATATCATTAATTTGGCTTAACACTTTGTAACAAATTTTTTTTATATGCATGTTCGGGTATTTTTTAAAATCTTCAGACATTGGATTTTTAAATTTTTTCCACAACTCACTTGGGTTAGCGGGATTGTAATAAACTAATAATACAACAAATAAATATCTTAAATTGGGTAGCATTTGGTAACTTACTACTTCTGATATGCGTTCTATTAAATTATTATCATAAAGTAATAATCCTCTTTTTTCTGCAGCTTCTCTAAATATGTCACAAGTTACTCGGTTTATAGTTCGTAAATCTTCATACGATTTTGGTCCTCTTACATTCATTAAAAGCAATCTAAGATAGTATCTTTCTCCTTCAGTTGGATGACATGTTACAACTCGACCAATAGCATATCCTTGTTGGTGACATGACCACATTGTGTACGTTATTGACCGTACAAAGTATTCTGAAAATTTTCGATATAATAAATTCATATTCATAGCATCTTTGTTTTCTCTATTCATTGTAAGAAATTCAGTTAGCATTATTTTTTTAATCATAGGATTATTTACAATTCTGATAACATTGTCGATGCTTTTGAAGGAAATAATTTGTGGTCATCAAGATGGAGCTGAAGATGGTATACAATTAGATTCATTTCACTGATAGGAAAAGCAAATATACGCCATGCTGCTTCTGGTGGTGTTACCCATCTAGCATATTGGTATTCCTTTATTTCATCTATTTCTATACTGTATCATTTGGGTGTATGTGGAATGCAATTTTATCATGTCCGTTGCAAATATATTTGTAAATGTACTTAACAACCTTAATATTAGAGCAAACTTCCACATTCATATGACAATTGAATTTACAAAGTAAGAATGGATTGTAAGAAATAACCCATGAGTTATCAAAAAGTTGTCCTCTAATTTCTACAATCTTTCATGTATTTCGTCTTATATAAATAGGGTATGAATTTTTTCCTTTAGTTGTCTGTTCAGAAAACTCCTTTGGATATTTAAATTTACATTGACCCATTTTTTCTTCATATAGGGGCTTGTTTGATTTAATTTCCCACAATAACCATGAAGCATGTATTGAGTAACAAACTTAAATAAATCGGGATTTCTTTTCGAGTCTGGCAATTCAGCACATACAAATTGGTCATATGCCTCAGGAGTTAATAGTTTGTATTTTTCATCGAGTATGATAAGGAAATGAGCATGCAAAAGTCCTCGTTTTTTAGAATTCTACCGTACACATAAATGCTGCAACTTTACCAAATATTTATCTTTTTAGTATATTCTTTTAAGCTCTTCTAATTTTGCTCGAAATATTCGACTAACTAAATCAGGTCTATTTTGGACTTCATCTATCGACATTAAGTTTTCTTCAATTTTATGCCAAGACGGGTTGCATGTTATAATTAGAAATATTTCGGGTTTTCCAAAATATTGTACTAATGCAATAGCATCCATGTATTGGCGGCGCATATCTCGTGGACGTCCTGTGAAGCTAAGTGGAAGTATTCTGTTCTTGCCTACTTAGTTAAGGATATAGATAATTTACCATGAAGCTAAGTGGAAGTATTCTGTTCTTGACTGTATAAAAATATACAGTCAAGGATGGGAGGGGGGAACATGTTGCGAGGAAACATCAGATAGCAACAGGAGGACAACAATTAAATATCCGGAACACTACAATTCAATTATCAACAAGAATAAAAAACCAAACAAGTGCACGGTATCACCCTTCGTGCTTTTACTCTTATCCTCACCATAAAATCAATATAAACTGTACGGCATCACCCTTCGTATTTTTACTCTCATCCTCACCATAAAATTAATATAATCGATACGGAATGGTACATCGTGTGGCACTACATCACCCTTCGTGCTTTAAACTCTTTCACACAAAATAATACACAGCATCACCCTTTGTGCTTTAACACTTTCTCACCAAAATAATACACGGCATCACCCTTCGTGCTTTACAATCTTTCTTACCCAAACAACAAACACAAACAATAAGGGAAAGGAATAAATGATTCACAGTAAAACTCTCAGCAATGGAACAATATCAAAACCACAACATCCCGGCAGGGGAACAACAGTAAAAGCATCAATGTCCTGGCAAGGGATCAATACCATAAAACTTTTCTCATTTTCACATTTATCTCACAACTTGATCCACAATTTGAGCCAATGTTTTATAAGGTTCAATTGCCAATTATACTTTCACAAATCACTTTGCAACTTGAGCTAATGCACTTCAATACACAAATACAAATATTCTTTTCACAAACCTTGCTCAACAATAGCAATCACCACATTAAACATGAACGATACAACGGAGTCACATTAATCACAACATAAGACTCACGGGCTTGCTTGACACCAATGTATAGATACTCATCACCACGCCTATACGTCGTACTCAATAAATAACACATAGCAAATAGTACACAACTCCTAATCCCTCAAGCTAAAATTAGATCAAACACTTACCTCGATGCCTCGAACACAGTTCAAGCCTCAACTTTCGCTTTACCTATTGATTCCACCACCAATTCGCTCGTATCTAGCCACAAGTCACTTAATTGTATCAATAAATGCTAAATGAATCAATTCTAATGCATGGAATTATATTTTCTAAAGCTTTTTTGAAAAAGTCAAAAATCGACCCCGATTCCACAAGGTCAAAACCCGAGGTTCAAACCAAAACCCGATTATCCATTCACTCACGAACTCAAATATATAATTTATTTTGAAATCGGACCTCAAATCGAGGTCCAAATCCTCAAAATTTGAAAAACCTCGGTTCTACTCAAAACACCCAATTTCCACCATGAAAACCTTTGATTTTGAGTAGAAATCATATGAAAAGATGTTAAAGATTGAAAAAAATGAGTTAAAAATAACTTACAATCGATTTGGAGAAGAAGTTGCCTTTGAAAAATCGCCCTAGAGTGTCTTTGTTTTGAAAGGGTGTGAAAAATGACCGAAATGCGTCTAAGTTATGAATTTACTAGGGTTTGCAATTGCGAACCCAGACTCTGCTATGCTCGTACTTGCAAAGTGACTTTCGCATTTTCGAAGTTGCTTTAGCGATCAATCCGTCGTATTTGCAACACTGGGGAAATCCATGCCTCTTCGCAAATGTGATGGCTCTTTCGCATTTGCCATATCGCATTTGCGACATCGCATTTGCGATGACAGTTTCATATTTGCGACCCCAAGACATACAAGGTCTCTTCGCATTTGCGATAAATTCCTCGAATTCGCGAGGTCTCATTTGCGAGCCAGGCTTCACAAATGCGAATCCTGCAGACCGACAATATACAACAAACTCCTAAGTCTAATTTCACTCCATGGCCTATCCAAAACTCACCCGAGCCCTCGGAACTCCAAATCAAACATGCATGCAAGTCCAAAAATATCATACGAACTCGCTCGTGCATTCAAATCATCAAAATAACACCAACAACTATGAATTTAGTATCAAAGTCATGAAATCACTTAAGAATATCAAATTTGCTAACTTTCTCAAATAAGGTCCGATTCACGTCATTTCAAGTCCGTTTCTTACCAAATTTTACAGACTCGACTTAAATCACATATAAGACCTGTACCGTGCTCCGGAACTAAGTTTCGGGTTCGATACCATCAAATTTCAAATACATTTCATTTTTCAAAAACTCATGTAGTTTTTAGAAAATAATTTTCTTTAAAAATTTATTTCTCGGGCTAGGGACCTCGGAATTCGATTCCAGGCATACGCCAAAGTCTCATATTTTCTTCAGACCTCTCAAGATCGTCAGAACACAGATCCGGGTCCGTTTGCTCAAAATGTTGACCAAAGTCAACTTAAATTCATTTTAAAGGCAAAATTCATCATTTCTCACAGTTTTTCATATAAATGGATTTTCGGCTGCGCTCAGATTGCGCACGGAAATCGAGGTGAGGTATAAAGGAAATTTTTTGGCCTCAAAACACTAAATTTGTTTCTAAAACAAGTTATGACCTTTTGGGTCATCACATCCTCCACCTCTAAAACAGTCGTTCGTCCTCGAACGGATAGAAGAAGGAAGTACTTGAGTTGGGAAAAAGATGGGGATAATGGCTCCACATATCGGACTCGGACTTCCAGGTCGATGCCTCAGCAGGCCGACCTCTCCACTGAACACGAACAGAAGGAAAACTCTTTTATCTCAACTAACGAACCTGCCGGTCTAGAATAGCTGTCGGCTCCTCCTCGTGAGACAAGTCCTTGTCCAACTTGGACAGTGCTGAAATCTAACACGTGGAATGGATCGCCGTGATACTTTCGAAATATGTATACGTGAAACACTCGGTGCACGGCTGATAAAATCAGTGGCAACGCAAGTCTATAAGCCACCTCTCCCACTTGATCAAGAATCTCAAACGGGCTAATTAACCTAGGGCTAAGCTTGCCTTTCTTCCCAAACCTCATCACGCCCTTCATAGGCGACACTCGAAGAAATAACCGCTCACCGACCACGAATGCCAAATCATGAACCTTATGGTCGGAATAACTCTTTTACCTGGACTGAGCTTTACGAAGTCTATCCTGAATGATCATGACCTTGTCCAAGGAATCCTATACTAGATCTGCACCAAACAACCGAGCCTCTCCTGGCTCAAACCATCCAACCAGCGACCGACATCGCCTATCATATAAAGCCTCATAAGGAGTCATCTGGATACTCGATTGGTAGCTGTTGTTGCAGGAAAACTCTACTAAAGGCAAAAACTGATCCCACAAGCCTCCAAAATCAATGACACGAGCATGGAGCTTATCCTCCAAAATCTGAATAGTCCCCTCAGACTACCTGTCCGCCTGAGGATGAAACGATGTGCTCAACTCAACCCGTGTGCCCAACTCTCGCTGAACTGCTCTCCAAAAATGTAAGGTAAACTGCGTACCTCGGTTTGAGATGATAGACATGGGCACCCTATGAAGACGAACAATCTCTAGGATATAGATCTCAGCTAACCTCTCAGAAGAATAGGAGACCGCCACAGGAATGAAATGTGCTGACTTGGTCAGCCTATCAACAATAACCCACACTGCATTGAACTTCCTCTGAGTTCGTGGGAGTCGAACAACGAAGTCCATAGTGATACGCTCCCACTTCCACTCAGGAATCTCAATCTTTTCGAACACACCACCAAGCCTCTGATGCTCGTACTTAACCTACTAACAATTCAAATACCGAGCCACACACGCAACAATGTCCTTCTTTATTCTTCTCCACCAATAATACTGCCACAAATCCTGATACATCTTGGCGGCGCCCGAATGAATAGCATACCTGGAACTATGGGCCTCCTCTAGAATCAACTCCCGAAGACCATCCACATTAGGCACACAAATACGACCATGCATCCTTAAAACTCCATCATCTCCTAGTGTGACCTGTTTGGCATCTTTGTGCTGTACCGTGTCTCTGAAGACATATAAATGGGGATCATCATACTGTCGATCTCGGATACGTTCCAATAAAGAAGAACGAGCAACCGTGCAAGCTAATATATGGCTGGGCTCAAAAACATCCAACCTTACGAACTGATTGGCCAAAGCCTGAACATCCAAGGCAAGCGGTCTCTCACCGACCAAAATATAAGTAAGACTGCACATACTGGCTGACTTTCTACTCAAAGAATCAGTCACCAAATTGGCCTTTCTCGGATGATATAAGATTGTGATATCATAGTCTTTCAACATCTCCAACCACCTTCTCTGCCTCAAGTTTAGCTCCTTCTACTTGAATAAGTACTGCAGACTCTTCTGATCCGTGAACACATCACATGCCACGCCATAGAGATAATGACTCCAAATCTTCAGCGCGTGAACAATGGCTGCTAACTCCAAATCATGAACTAGATAGTTCTTCTCATGAATCTTCAACTGCCGCAAAGCATAGGCAATGACCTTGACATCCTGTATCAATACCGCACCAAGTCCAATATGAGATGCATCACAATAAACTATGTAAGGCCCTGAACTTGTGGGCAAAACTAATACTAGTGTCGCAGTCAAAGCTGTCTTGAGCTTTTGAAAGTTCACCTCACACTCATCTGATCATCTGAACTGGGCACCCTTCTAGGTTAACCTGGTCATCGGGGCTATAATAGATGAAAACTCCTCCACAAACCGACGATAATAGCATGCAAAACCCTCCGGATCTCTGTAGCTGATGTGGGTCCGGGCCGGTTCTTGACTGCCTCTATTTTATTTAGGTCTACCTGAATACCCTCTGCTGAAACCACATGACCCAAGAAAGTAACTGAACTCAACCAGAACTCACACTTCAAAAAGTTAGCATACAACTGACTATCCCTCAAAGTTTGAAGAACCACTCTAAGATGCTGCTAATGCTCCTCCTGACTGCGGGTATAAATCAAAATATCGTCAATGAAAACTATCACGAGCGAATCCAAGTAAGGCCTGAACACTCGGTTCATCAAATCCATGAAACTACTGGGGCATTTGTCAACCCAAACGACATCACCAAGAACTCATAATGCCCGTACTAAGTGCGGAAGGCTGTCATAAGGACATTGGACTCCCTAATCCTCAATTATGGCAGCCAGATCTCAAGTCGATCTTAGAAAACACTTGGGAACCCTGAAGCTGTCGAACAAATCATCAATCCTCGGCTATAGGTATTTATTCTTGATTGTGACCTTGTTCAATTGCCGGTAATTTATACACATTCTTATCGACCCGTCTTTCTTCTTGACAAACAATACCGGCGCACCCCATGGCGAGACACTGGGCCTAATGAAGCCCTTATCAAGCAAATCTTGCTACTGCTCCTTCAACTCTTTCAACTCAGGCGGGGCCATATGATATGGTGGAATAGAAATAGGCTGAGTGCCCGGAGCCAAATCAATGTAAAAGTCAATAACCCTATCGGGTGGCATACCCGGCAGGTCTAAAGGAAATACCTCAGGAAACTCATGGACGACAGGCACATAATCAATAGAAAGAACCTCAACACTAGAATCACGAACATAAGCCAAATAGGCCAAACACCCCTTCTCTACCATACACCGAGCCTTCATATATGAGATGACGCTATGGTTAGAATGACCAGGAGTTCTTCTCCACTCTAAACGATTTAGACCTGGTAAGGCTAAGGTCACCGTCTTGGCATGACAATCCAAGATGGTGTGGTAAGGTGATAACGAGTCTATCCCTAGTATGACATCAAAATCAACCATGTCCAATAGTAATAAGTCTACTCGGGTCTCAAGACCCCCAACCACAACCAATCAAGAACGATGAACATGATCTACCACAGTAGAATAACCCACCGAGACACATAAACAGGAGCAATTAGAGAATCACTGGGCATGACCAAATACGGGGCAAAATAAGATGACACATAAGAGTATGTAGACCCTGGATCAAATAGCACTGAAGCATCCCTACTACATACCAAAACCGTACATGTGATAACTGTATCAAATACTTTAACCTCCGGCCTGGCTGGAAGAGCATAAAACTGGGGCTGGGCCCCACTACCCTAGACTACGTCTCTGGGACAGCTTGCTGCTGGATGGCCCCCTCTAGCGGCCTGAGCTCCACCTCTAGCACCTCTATCTCCACCTCTGGCTAGCTGAGCGAGCTGTGGAACACTCGGTGCCTAAATCATGGCATGGGAACCCGAATTCTGAGAGCTGCTTGATGCTCGAGGACAAAATCAACCAATGTGACGCGTATCACCACAAGTATAACAAGTCCTCGGCTGCTGAGACTGCTGACCCTGATGACCTGAATAGCAACCCCGAAAACTCTGGAGTGGTGGTGTACTGATAGGAGCTGGTGGTGCACTGTAGGACTGTTGATCAGAATACCACATGTGAGAACCATGGCCACCTGAAGCACTGTGGAAACCTGAAGTGCTGACTGGAAAGTCCTAGGAGGATGGCCCCTACCATACGAATCCCTGCCTCCAGACGAGGCGCCACTGAATCTGCCTGAATGACGATGCCTCTTGTCAGACCTTTGACCACCTCCCTGTGATAAAACCATCTCAACCCTCCTGGCCACATTGGCCGTATCCTCGAAAGAAAACTCACTTCCCGTCTCCTTAGCCATTTGAAGTCGAATAGGCTGGATAAGTCCCTCGATGAATCTCCTCACTCTCTCCCTCTTAGTGGGAAGTATAAGTAAAGCATGACGGGCCAACTCAATAAACTTGGTCTCGTATTGGGTAACAATCATGGAACCCTGCTGGAGACGCTCAAACTACCTCCAATAGATCTCACTGCCTCCAATAGATCCCACTGCCTCCAATAGATCTCCCTCTGAGTAACGGGAAGAAACTTCTCCAAGAATAGCCGAGTAAACTACTCCCAAGTCAAAGTTGGTGACCCGGCAGGTTTAGCCAAACATTAATCTCTCCACCAAGTCTTGGCGGATCCAGATAAACGAAAAGTAGCAAAATTGACCCCGTTGGTCTCCACTATCCCCATGTTCCTGAGAACCTCGTGACAGCTATCTAGATAATCCTGGGGATCCTCAGAAGATACACCGCTGAAAGTGGCAATAAAGAGCTTGGTGAACCTATCCAATCTCCACAAGGCATCGGCAATCATAGCTGCTCTGTCACCGGTCTGGGCTACCACACCCAGCTGGACTGCTCCAACCAGCTGAGCTTCTGGAGTATGAAACTAGGGAGCCATCTGCTCCGAAGTGCGAGTAGCAGGAGTTTAGGCCCCTTCTCCAGCATGAGAAATGGTTGGTGCTGCAGGAAGCAAGCTTGCTTGGGCGATCCTCTCCATAAGGCCCACTAGACAGTCCAGAGCATCCTGAAGTACTGGTGTAGCAATGAACCCCTCTAGGACCCGAGAAGGGCCCACCGGAGCGGTCTGGGTTGGAACCTCCTCGTCAAACTCAACCCGAGGCTCCGCCACTGGTGCGGCTGCTCCGAGCTAAGCTCTGCCTCTAGTACGGCCTCGGCCTCTGTCCTTTGTGGGAGTTGGTGTTAGGGCTCGAGTTGCTGATCAGCAGATGAGGAAGTTCATGTTCTCGGTATTTGTGAAAGAATATAGTAGAAATTCGATTAGCATTGAGAAACCAAACCGCACGACAGAAAAGAATAGGTGTGAAGTTTTCCTAATTCTATAGCCTCTGGGGGATAAATACATCGTGCAGCACGGCATAACCCTTCGTGCTTTAAAATCTTCTATACAAAATAATGCATGACATCACCCTTCGTGCTTTAACACTCTCTCACCAAAATAATACACAACATCACCCTTCGTGCTTTACAATCTTCCTCACCCAAACAAAAAACACAAACAATAAGGGCAAGGAATAAATGAGTCACAGTAAAAATCTTGGCAAGGGAATAATACCAAAATCACAACATCCCGACAGGGGAACAACAGTAAAAGCATCAACGTCCCGGCAAGGGATCAATACCATAAACCTTTTCTCCTTTTCACATTTATCTCACAACTTGATTCACAATTTGAGTCAATGCTCTATAAGGTTCAATTGCCAATTATACTTTCACAAATCACTTTGCAACTTGAGACAATGCTCTTCAACACACAAATACCAGTATTCTTTCCACAAACCTTGCTTAACAATAGCAATCACCACACTAAACATGAAAGATACAACAGAGTCGCATTAATCACAATATAAGACTCACGGGCATGCTTTACACAAACGTACAGATACTCGTCACCATGTCTATACGTCGTACTCAACAAATAACACATAGCAAATAGGTCATAACTCCTAATCTCTCAAGTTAAGGTTAGACCAAATACTTACCTCGATGCCTCGAACACAGTTCAAGCCTCAACTATCGCTTTACCTTTTGATTCCACCGCCAATTCGCTCGTATCTAGCCATAAGTTACTTAATTATATCAATAAATGCTAAATGAATCAATTCTTATGCATGAAAAAAGTTTTCTAAAGCTTTTCACAAAAAGTCAAAAATTGACCCCGAGCCCACATGGTCAAAACCCGAGGTTCGAACCAAAACCCGATTATTCATTCACTCATGAACTCAAATATATAATTTATTTTGAAATTGGACCTCAAATCGAGGTCCAAATCCTCAAATTTTGAAAAATTTAGGTTCTACCCAAAACACCCAATTGCCCCCATGAAAACCTTTGATTTTGAGTTGAAATCATATGAAAAGATGTTAAGGATTGAAGAAAACGAGTTAAAAATAACTTACAATCGATTTGGAGAAGAAGTTTCCTTTGAAAAATTGCCCTAGAGTATTTTTGTTTTAAAAGTGTGTGAAAAATGGCTGAAATGCGTCTAAGTTATGAATTTACAAGTCTCTGATATCGCAACTGCAAATCCAGACTCTGCTATGCGAAGTCGCTTTTGCGATCAATCTGTCGCATTTGCGACACTAGGGAAATCCGGGCCTCTTGGAAAATGCGATGGCCCTTTCACATTTGCGATGACAGTTTTGCGTTTGCGACCCCAAGGCATATCAGGTCTCTTCGCATTTGTGATAAATTTCTCGCATTTGTGACGTCACATTTGCGAGAATGCGTAGCCTGCATACCTGCAACATACCAGCAAACTCCTACGTCCAATTTCACTATGTGGCCTATCCAAAACTCACCCGAGCCCTCGGGGCTCCAAACCAAACATGCACGCAAGTCCAAAAATATCATACGGACTCGCTCGTGCATTTAAATCACCAAAATAACACCAACAACTATAAATTTAGCATCAAAGTCATGAAATCACTTAAGAACATCAAATTTGCTAATTTTTTCAAATAAGGTCCGATTCACGTCATTTCAAGTCCGCTTCTTACCAAATTTTACAGACTCGACTTAAATCACATATATGACCTGTACCGGGCTCCGGAACAAAGATACGGGCCTGATACCATCAAATTTCAAACACATTTCATTTTTCAAAAACTCATATATTTTTCAGAAAATAATTTTCTTTAAAAATTGATTTCTCGGGTTAGAGACCTCAGAATCCGTTTCCGGGTATACATCCAAGTCCCATATTTTCTTACGGACCTCCTGGGATTGTCGGAATATGAATCCGGATCCGTTTGCTCAAAATGTTGACCGAAGTCAACTCAAATTTATTTTAAAGGAAAAAATTCATCATTTCCCACAGTTTTTCATATAAATGGCTTTCCGGCTGCGCGTCCGGATTGCACACGCAAATTGAGGTGCGGTGAAAAGGAGATTTCTAGGCCTCAAACAGAGAATTTATTTCTAAAACAAGTGATGACTTTTTAGGTCATTACATATATAGTCAGTCAACTAATAATATTTTCCAAAATGAATATTGATTGTGGTTTATTTATTTATTAAGACCGTAGCAGGGGTGGATGTGCATTGTGTGACTCAATTTCTCTATTTTTAGTGCAAAGCATATGTAGTTGTAGTAAATTTGAACCCGCAATATTAAAATATTACAATACTAAAAATTCTAGAGATTGAATTTATCAAGTTTAAATTTTAGATTCGTCCTAGGACGAAGATGACTAGAATGTAATATATATGTTTCAAGAAAATGATAAACTTGCCAATTGTTTCAAAGGAGAAAACTTTGGTGTGAAAAACTGGAATGGTTGTAACGGTAAAAAGTCAGTCATTGAAATAAATCACGGGCTTCAACTGCGATAGTATTTAATTTTTGTGTCTATATCCGGTTTTGGGATCACAATTAAATTTATACGCCTACTCACTTTGCGATCAACTTTAGACTTATCGCGTCTGAAGTTAAAAAATAATTCGTCTTAAGTGAAAAACTTGGACTTCAGATGCAATTAACGCCAAGTAGGTTTGAAATGCAAGCAATGATTTCTGTACTTAAGACCAATAAGTCTGAAGTGAAAGATTTGCACTTCAAATGCACTTCAAGCCAAAAGGTCTGAAGTGCAACAAACGTTTTGGTTTATTTAAGGCCAATAAGTCTGAAGTAAAAAAATTACACTTCGGATGCACTTAATGCCAAATAGGTTTGAAGTACAACCAATAGTTTCATGCACTTAAGGCCAATAAGTCTGAAGTGCATCCAATGTTTTCAGGTACTTAAGGCCAAATAGGCCTGAAGACCAAATTGCCCAGAAACATAATTTGTTCTTCGATTTTTAACAATTCAATATACGATTTAATACATAAATCTACTCCAAATATGATCAAGAACAAATCTCAATCATCATTTTGTCAAAGCAATAATAAATACAACGAACACATTTTGCAATTAAAAAAAGAAGAAGAATAAATCCTAAGCAATAGTAAAAAATAAAACCCACAATAGTTCATCACTATAAAATATCATAAACTACCTTAAAAAAAAGAAGAAGAAGAAGAAAGTGGAGAAAAAAGCCTGAAGTTGTATAAATAAGGGGTACAAGTTTTTAAAAAAAAATATATATAAAGTAGGTACAAATTAAATGGGATTTGATCGCCCGTGCAATTTTTATTGCTATCTTGTCGAATTTCTTCTCCATTATTCGTAGGAATGACATCATATAGCCACTTTAAAGAGCTGTTATTAAGAATTAACTTTGTGTCCTGAATTTTATTTTTTAAGTTTAAATTTTCAAGACAAAATATGTTAAATTTTCCTTTAAAATTTCACGAACTAATCTCTAAATAATATCCGCTATTCGTGCAAGTCACCCGTTGAATGAAAAATACAAAAGGTCTAAAACTGAGCCTTTTGTACTCACAAACAATTAAAAAGGTTCGAATATGCGCCTCACACTAATTGGTGGAAGCCATGTGAGGAAATATTTGAACCTTTTTAATTGTTTAGGGATATGTTGAGTCATTTCAATTGTTTATTACAATGCTTCAAATTATTACATACTCCTATTCAGCAACAAAAGTAAGTCCAATTATCAAACGTCATCTATGTCACACTACATTAGTCGACATCAAAGCTCAGTAAGTTGCAGAGATGGAGTGCCCAAATTAGACAACTTTATACACTGCAAAACTGGAGAGCAGTTACGGTATTACTTGCTCACTGCAGACAAAGGTCAAATCCAATGTAGCATTTCACCCTTCTCTTGTCCCTACATGTTGGTTACATTTATAAAGGAATAAATTATGGTTTCCGATGGAAAAAAGGGATAGCTAGATTCTTTCAAATATCTTAAAGTCAACTGCGTCAGCTAAATTTCATCTTTTTTTCGTTACCACAATATTTCCGCTGGATATTACATAGGATTGGGTCAATGGGCATTCTCTATGCGTGTATGGATACGAATTACGATCATACTCGCCCGTATGTGGAGAGTTGGTGACTTATTAACTGACAGCTTACTTTTGTTGACAAACCTCGAGCTATAGGCTTTGAAATTAAACTTTGAAGAGCTTGACTGAGTTGAGATATCTTAAATAGACTCATACTACCTACCACAACTCTCCAACTAGCTAAACTGAAAGGCCCGGGTTATGTACCTACCTAAGTTAGATGTAGAGCAAAATTATATAAGGAGTGTATTCATGAGATTTAGGGATGGCAAGTGATGCAGTGCGGTGCGGATGCGGGACGGGTTTTCTCTTAACCCGCAAAATTTCAACCCGCCCCGCATAACAGTTGCACCCGCCCCGCATCCACACCCACGTCCACCCGTCCCGCCCCGCCCCGCCCCACATAACTGTTTTTCTTCATTTTGTTAGTTTTAAATCTTTCGCCATGGCTAATGTCTCCACTGTCAATTCTTTTCAAATTGTATCACGAAGATTTGCAACTATAATGACATTAATTCGAATTTTGTTACGTTTATCCAATCTAAGAATTTTAGCAATTTTGAATATTGGATGAATTTGTAATGGTTTTACGTATTTCTATATTTTAATTTGTCGTTATTTCGGATGTTTGTTTTGTACTTTCTTTAATTTTGAAGTACTTTTTAGTAGATAAATGAATTGTATTTAAGTATATTTTACCAAACATATTCTATTTAAATAATAGCAATAATGAAAACTAAAGAGTGGAAAAAGTAAAGAATTGAAGCACTTCGGTACTGTTTTTGAAGCACTAATTGACATGAATTTTTTTTCAATTTCATCTTTAGAAAGCCAGAAAATTGAGTTTCCTTCTTTGATGAAGTTTTTAAACACGCACCGCACCCGCATAGATTTAATTTCTTTTTATTTTGACCCGCACCGTCCCGCACCACACCCACATATGTTTAAACCCGCCTCGCTCCGTATGTGTCTAAACCCGCACCGCACCGCACCGCCCCGCACCCACACCGCCCCATTGCCATCCCTAAATTGAGATTGATTGTTGGCTTAGACGAAGCAACACAGACTATAGGTTGGTTTTTCAACTTATATATTACAAACATTCAATTTCCACTCACAAATTTTCAATTTTTTTTTCGCAAATTTATTCAAGGTAAAGTTCATATCCAAACACTACCAAACTTTCAAGTTCCATCCAATTTTTCAATCTTAAATATTACTCTCAGTTTCAATTTTAAGGACACATTTTCCTTATTAGTCTATTCCAAAAATAATGATACATTCTTATATTTGGAAATAATTTAACTTTAAATATTTTATTTTATTTACTTTACCCTTAATGAAAAGTTTTTGTAATAACACAAATGTTATGGCCCCACAAAGCTTTTGTCCTTAAGCTTTTAAGACAACATATTTCAATTTTTTATTTATTTAAACTTTGTATCAAATCAAATTATATCATCTAAATTGAAACATAGAGAAGTACAAACTTTCAACTTAATTCCATGCTTCACTTGTCGCCTTGAAGCACTAAACAAAGTAATTTTATAAAAAGTTTCTTAAATTTATCAACTTACAATAGAGATGGAAATAAATATTGTATTATGAAAAAGGGTCAAAATTATCCCTAGACTATTTGATTTGGTATAATAATATTCTTCATCAATCTATTGAGCCAAAAATGTCACTACTGTTATATTTATGGCTCACTTATGCCCTTATTAACTAACAGACTTACTTGAAAAATATTTTTAATTAATATCCACGTGTCACCGTCCATTGGTCTAAATTTATTTCTTTACTAGTTTTTTAAGAAAAACACCCACATGGTTTCTTCAAACTCCCCCCAAAAAAAAAACATGCTCCATTACTGTGATGACCCGATAGGTCATCTTATGAATTAAAACTAAATTCTACATTTCAAGGCCTTTAAAACCTTATTTTATCCCTTCTCGATTTGTGTGCGCAGTTCGGACGTATTTCCAGAAAGCTTTTATGTTGAAAGTTGATAAAAATAAGAAATTTTGCTTATAATCCTCATTGAGTTGACTTCGATCAACATTTTGGTAAACGTACCCGATCTCTTATTTTGTAATCCCGATAGGTCCATATCGAAATATGGGACTTGGGCATATGCCCGAAATCAGATTCGAAGATCCCTAGCCCGAGTTATGAATTTTTGTTGAAAATTAAAAGTTTAAAAATTTATTTGTTTTTAAGAAATTGTTGATGTTTGATCTCGTTGGTACCGGGTCCGTATTTTGGTTTCGGAGTTCGGTACATGTTCAATATAAATTTTTTGACTTATCTATGAAATTTGGTGGGAAAGGAAGTCGGTTTGACGTGATTCGCACGTCCGATGGTAAAGATAGAGATCTCAAAGCTTTCTTGTATGATGTTTTTAGACTGGTGTGCACTTTGGTTTGGAGTCCCGAGGGGCTTGGTGTGTATTTTTTTATCTTTGGTTGAGAGACTAGTAAAGTTAAGAAGTTTGAGAGTTTGAGCATGGTCAATATCGAGTTAGACGACTTCTTTTCAGTGTTTTGAGTACGCGAGCAGGTCCGTAGCGTATTTTATGATTGGAATTCATTTATGGTTTGTGTCCAGGAGGTTCCAGATGAGTTTCGGGATGATTTCGGATTATTTCGGAGAAGTTTGGGTTTTTGCTAGTTTCTGGTGTGACATTGTTCATTCGTAATTGCAACCCTTTTATGGCAATTGCGGAAAAACTATTCATTTGCAATTGCGAACCATTTATGGCAATTGCAAAAACATTGTTCATTCGCAAATGCGATACCTACGGCTGAACAAAAGGTGACTTAGACGTGATTTTTTATTCATCTCCCAAATTTTCAAAATCTAAACCATAAGAGGCAATTTTCTAAAGAACTTTTCTTTCCCAAATTATTGGTAAGTGATCTTAAAGTAATTTATTTCAATCTTTCACTTATTTTTCACAAGATTCAACCAAAAATCTAAGGTTTTCATGGTGAAATGGGGGGTTTTTGGGTAGAAACTTAGAATTTCAAATTTTGGGAATTTAAACCTGAAATTGAGGTCGCATTCCAAAACCAATTATATATCAGGGCTCAGGGGTGTATGGGTAATCGGATTTTGATTCAAATTTCGGGTTTGGACCAAGCGGGTCCGGGTGCTACTTTTGTTGACTTTTTAAAAAATGGCCTAAATTGAATTCTTTGCAATCGTGGGTAGATCGTAAGGCTTTATTTGAATCGTTTGGTTGGTAAATTTCTATATTCTATTGGTCTAGAGGCTTGTGTGAAGGGAAAAGCTATGATTGATTTGTGAGTTTTGCCTTTGGAGCAAGGTAAGTGTCGTGATTAACCTTGGTTTGAGGGATTATGTATTATTTGCCTATTTGCTACGTGTTTGGATGTTGAGTACAATATATAGGTGAGGTGATGAGCACCTATGCGTTGTTGTCGAGTTATAACATGCGAGTCAGTCTTATTCTTGTAACTGTTGTATTCTTTGATCATATTGTTCATGCTTAGACTAGCTATTCATTATGTTGAGCAACTATTATCAAGTTTTATGAAATTTGGTATTGATTGAGTATTGACTAAAAGTTGAGGTTGGTATTGTGGAACTATATGTTAAAGTAAGACTGGTTCTTGATATTTCTATCTCTCTGTCGTTATTGCTCATTGTTTTGGTGAGGGAGAGTGTTAAAGCACGAAAGGTGATGCCATGCAATATTTTTTGAGTGAGAATTAACACATGAAGATAATTAAACTTGCAGAAGGTACACTTAGAGTGCAAGCAAATATATTTATGGGGCAGAGCCGACCATGTAAATAAAATGCGATAAAGTAAATTAGGTGGTTTAACCGATCATAATGCAGAGTAATATAAATTTAAACTTGGACAAATATAAAATAAATATAAACTTGATTATTATTGAAACTGAAAAATTGATAAAACAAGTTAAAAACTAACCAATTCTAGAGAGAGGGGGATAATTTTTTCTCAAGTGGTAGTATAAGGTGTATTTCTTACAAGTGATATGGGTGTATTTATGGCCAAAAAACTAAAAATTACACAGTATTTTCTAATGTCATCCATGATGTCATTAGGAGTAAGTGATGGATGATGTCAGCTGTTATGTCATTGTGCTGTCATGCTGATGTAATTTCTGATTAATTTTTCAGAATATTAAATCAGGGTCTTCTTCTTCTTCTTCTTCTTCTTCTGATGATGATTTGTCAGACAAAGGTACTTGATTTTGTTGACCGGGAAATGGTGCCTTGAGGGAATCAAAATTTTTCTCCATTTGCTGAATAAAATCAAGCCTGCTGCTGGAACCAGCTAGTTGTGCACTTGCAATGGACTTTTTTAGTAAAAATAAAACTTTGACAGCATTTGTTATATCTAGATACTGCGGATGGGACAAAACTACTTGTCTACTACTGGTACATAGGCGTCGGATGAATCTCACATTTTATATCATTTGCAGTGGACCTGAAGGGCTAACCAAGGTAGTCCTTTATGTCTTTCTCGCTTGTGGAAGGAAAACTTTTTGGAGTATATCCATGGGATACGATATCTGTGGAAAAATTGGAGAAGTATGGGTATTTGTTGCTCACTAGAAAATCTGTGGCCGAATTAATCATATCCTTCTTTTATTGGTGCAACGAGGATTTCAGCTCTATGACTGTCACGACCCTAAAACCGACCCCGTCTTGATGGAGCCTATCGTGAAACTAGGCCAATCGACACAATTTTCAAATCAAACCATTACTCTATAATAGTCATTTTTAAGCCATTAATTAATAAAATCTCATAATATAAGTCTAGATAACTAGTGCACAAGAAAAACAACACAAGCCCAATATCGTGGTATCACAAGTCACGAGCTTCTACTACGGTCTGAATACAACGAAGAGTCTAAAAATATAATATAACAGTCTAAGGAAGATAAGAGGGACAAGAGCAGGGTTGCGAATGCCGGGTAGTTAACTTGATATCTCTGATGAACCTGCCACTGAGTAATCAATACCTGCTACCGGGTTCAGAAATACCTGCATCTGCACACAAGGTGCAGGAAGTAATGTGAGTATGCCAACTCAGTAAATAATGAGAGTAAATAAAGACTGAGCAATAAGAAAACACACAATCCACTCCACAACACCACAGTAAGCACAATGTTTTTCCAAAACAGTATATATAAATCAAACCATTTAGTTAAAAATCCAGTTTTCATTAGAATTTTCAAACAAGTGATGAAACAGTGAGTAGAAATGATAAAAACATAGTCAGCCCTTCGGGTAAAAACTCACTCGTATACAACAACTCGGGCAGAATCAATCATAACCCGCCTCTCGGGCAAAATATCAACAGACCCAACCCTTGTTCTACCTCACAATCGCTCGTAATCAGCCCCCGGGAAATAATATGAATCAACCATAGCCCCTCGGGCAACATTATGAATCAACAACAGCCCCTCGGGCAACAACATGAATCAACAACATCCTCTCGGGCTACATCATATCACTCAAACTGGGTACTCGCGCTTACTGGGAGTGTTGAGACTCCGGAGGGGCTCCTACAGTCCAAGCGCTATAACAAGCCATCTCGTGGAATAATCAATTAGGCAATTGGCCTCACATAACAAGCCACCTCGTGGCATAATAAATGAGGCCCTCAGCCTCTCATATATCACAAATCAGTACAACCTGTTGCGACGCGCAGCTCGATCCCATGATATCCTCACAACACAGGCCCTGGGCCTCACTCAGTCAGAAATCTCTCAAGTCACTCGGGCTACGGTAAAATGGGATGCTCAGTCGAAATATCATTTATTCATCAAATTAGGGCAAATAAGACTGAGTTATGAATTTAGTAAAAACATAACATGACTGAGTACAGTTATTAAATCAAAACAGTGAGGAATTTCAGTAAAGAAACCCCCTAAGGGTATAAACAGTTGGCACGAGGCCCAAACATAACATTCAGCCCAAAACACAGTAATGCTTTACCAAACACAATAGTATCAAATAGTTTTCAATCAAATACGAGACATAATAGTCATACCAGACGGACCAAGTCATAATCCCCAACGGTGCACGACCCCACGCTTGTCATCTAGCATGTATGTCACCTCAAAATAGTGAAATAATGTGAAATTCGAGGTTTCATACTCTCATAACAACATTTACAATCATTACTTATCTCAAACCGGATGAAAATTTATACCGCGATGCCGTTGCTGCTCGACTCGGCCTCAAATCATCCCGAATCTATCCAAAATCAGAATTATATCATCAATACATGCTAAAGGAACAAGGCCCACGTGAAAATTATCAAATTAAATAAAAATTCCCGAAATTGGCCAAGTTTGACCCTCGGGCCCACGTCTCGAAATTCGATAAAAATCACATCATTAGAATTCTTATATTCCCACGAGTCTATACATACCAAGAATATCAAAATCGGACCTCAAATCCCTAATAAAAACTCTCTAATTTCAAGCCCTAACTCTTCAATTTTAACCCTTAATTTCCAATAATTTTGTGCCTAAACAGCTAGAAATCACCATAGAATCGAGTATTGAGTTCAAAAATCTTACCTCAAGGCACTACCCCTTGAATTCCTCTTCAGATTCTCTCAAAAAGCTCTAAACTCGTATAGAAATGGTGGAAAATAACCCAATTTTTGCGAATTCCATCTTATATACTTTCTGCCCAGGCATCTCGCACCTGCGACCCATTTTTCTGCATCTGCGGCCCACTTCAGCGGTCCAGACCATCGCATATGCGACTTCCACTTAATCCTCCAGACCACTTCTGCGGTCACTCTACCGCATCTGCGGTCTCGCAGGTGCGCCCAACCTTCCGCACCTGCAGTTCCTGCTCTTCTCAGCCTTGGCCGCACCTGCGGTCCTTCCTTCGCTTCTACGGTCTCGCACCTGTAGTCTCCACTCTGCACGTGCAATTATGACAGAACCAGCAGCTTCACCTGTATCTCCAAATTTCCAAACTTTCCGATAACCATCCGAAATCATCCCGAGTCCCCCGGGATCTCAACCAAAAATACAAACACGCCATGTACCACTATTCAAACTTATAACAACCCTCGGAACACTCAAAGCAATGCCAGAACACCAAATCACCCTCGGTTTCAAGCCTAAGGATTCCAAAACTTTCGAATTCCGCAAACGATCAAAAAGTCTATCAAACCTCATCCGAATGACCTGAAATTTTGAACACACGTCATAATTGGCACAACGGACCTACTCCAATTTTCGGAATTCTATTCTGACCCCGATATCAAGATTTTCACTACCAACCGGAAAATGTCAAAATTCTAATTTCGCCAATTCAAGCCTAAATCTCCCACAAATTGCATTCCGAACACGCTCTCGAGTCCAAAAGCACCCAACGAAGCTAACCAAATCATAAAAATCCGAATCCGAGATCGAATAGTAAAAAGTCAAGACTGGATCAAACCTTTCAAATTTAAAGCTTCAAGCTGAGAATCATTCTTCCATATCTATTCTGATTTACCTGAAAACCAAAACCGATGCTTCATATAAGTCATAATACATATTACGGGGCTAGTCATGCCCAACAACTGGCGAGCGAAGTACAAATGTTCAAAACGATCGGTCGGGTCGTTACATTCTCCCCTACTTAAACATACGTTCGTCTTCGAACGTGCCCAGTGTTGTTCCAAAAGCCAACAAATCGCTATACAACCTTACCATGCACATAACCAGGGGTAATGCCACATCACCATGTCCCATACAGGTCTGATAACGCAACATGACTGTAATTTCGCAATCCAACCAAGCCCATGAACCTTAGAACCAAATTTCCATTTCCATACTTATCTATAATATCATAATCTCTCATCTATACGCTGGACAAGTCCTAAAAAGTTATAAAAAACCATATCTGTAACCCTAGATGCAATTACATCATATACCACATAACTCAATCACTCGTAGCGATAACTTTAAATCACGATAGCGCACACAACAACCAAATACCAATAATAAACCTCTTATCAGATAAAGTCTCATTCCAACACTTTCATATACTGCCAAATTATGAAAGAAACACGTAAAAAGTCATAACCATTCCTCAGATCAACCATTCATAAAGCTCCCTCTCCTTTGGCAATGACCATAGTAAAGTTTTATGCTGAATCCCGATATTATCCTTCCAACATGCTGAAATCGAATCCAATAGTATTAATTCTAGATCACAATGACCTTATCTTATCTGACACGGCTATTCTAGTGACATGACACATCGACACAATCTAGATCCACAACCCGTGAGACCCGTGCACCAATAAGCAACAGTCCAAATGTACTCAAATCATGGAAACAAAATGACTCAAATGAGAGAGTTATACCGCAAGCTCCCCAGTACTACCACCACACATTCTGAGAACCCATCAGACATCTGTGAGCACGTGATTTTTGCCTCGCAAGATTTACTCATACAGGATTCCCAAAATTAGGATTTTTCTTTTTAATTATTTGATTTTTTTTAGGATTTAATTGCATAATTTTCATGTTTATTTGCATTTATGTGTGTATTTTTAATTTATATAATTCACAAAAATACAAAAATACGTTGCATGAACATTTAGAATATAATTTTACATATTTTAGATTAATTAGTAATTAGAATTTTACAAAAAAGACAAAAATCACAAAAATTGATTTATTTTGCTTTGGTTTAATTTTTAGCTTTGAATTTTGTTAGTTTTCTTTTAAATTGGTATTTGATTAGTTTGCCGTTAATTATTATTTGGAGTTAATTAATTTAATTTGTTAGGATAATCTAGTTTTGAGATTTAATTTAGGTTTTATTTTTATTTGGAAAAAGAAAAAGATTTTTGTTTTGAAAAGAAAATAAAAAGGAAAAAGAGTTAAAGAGGATTTCAGATTTTAGGGCCAAATCTCCAAAATTCCCAAGCCCAAAACCGCCCCAGCCTGCTTACCCAGCCCAAACCCACGTATAATACCCGGCGGCGAGTCTCCAATCTCAACCAAATTAACACCACAAGCTCACCTGACCTCCTCATCTTGAATCCACAATTGTTTTTCCTCAAACACATCCAGAATTCCTCGAATCCTCATTTAAAAATGCAAACCCTAGCGCCGCCACAGTTCGCCGGTGGCGCCGTCGCCTATGTTCAAGCCCAAATCAACACCCCTTGACCACCATGAACTTCTCATCTCCAATCTCAAACTCTCAACCTTCTAATCTTAGCCAAATCCCTCAAATTTCGAATTTGAGTCCAAACCCTATTTTTTTTTAAATCAAGATTTCATGGAAGATTTGGGTTTGTTTTGACATTAGTCTTGTGTTCTTGATAAGAACACACGGCTTACGTCAGAATTAGCCAAAAATTGAAGGTGTGAGGATTCATTTCTTTGCATGTCCAAGCCCGTTTAGGTATTTTCTTTCTCTTTTATTATCTTTTTCTGCTTTCCTTGCATTTTTTAGGTTCTATTTTATTATTCTTCCGTTATTTCTTTTCTTTTTACTTCTTCTTATTTTTTGGGCTCTCCGAAACTATTTTTCTTGAGCATGTTAGCATTGAGTCAGTAGCATGATCTTAAGTTTGTGTTGAATTTTATCCGAATTCCTTTTATTTTTCCTGTTTTTCCTTTTAAGCCCAAGACCTCATGAGTCTTATGACTCAACAGGTCATTTAAACCAATAAGTTTGGTATGTTGGTTTTGGGTTTGAATTCAATTGGTTTAGGCCTTGAAGATTTGGGTCCCAAGACTTGAAATATACAGACCCATATCAATTTGTTCTGTGAGGTTCAAGGGGTAAATTCAAGGGTAATTAGCGGTAAATTGGGGAATAGCCATAGAGAATCTTACAGTAACAGAAATAGGAAGCCCCTAGAAGCTTCTAGTGTGGGGTTTTAGTTTCAATTTATGGTTTTGGGTAGTATAACTTGAGTAACAAGTCAGAATTTTAGGGACTTTTAAGCAAAAAACATAAATCAAAAGAGGACCTAGGGGGTAAACTAAAATCAGCAGGGCTGCTCTAATTGCTTCCCTATAAAGGCATGGCATTCTTGCCCTGCAAGGGAGGAGTTTTTGGAGAGTTGAAAATACAAAGATTTTAGAGACCTTAGAGATCAGATTATATAGAACATTGAGAGATAAAAATACAGAGATATAGACTGCCACAATTTGGGAGCTAAAAGTACTGTTTTACTGAATTTTTCCTTTTGATTCCTGAAATTTTCAATCTCTGAAATAACTGATGATCTTTGTGAGAGTTTAAAAATGGTTTGAATATGGGTTTTTGGCTTCTAAATCTCTGCTGGTTGGAGTTGATTTCTAGCTGAAGCTACTGTTCTATTGCTGCTGCTACTTCCTTACTTCTTTTCCTTTAATTTCTAGGTACAAATTTCTGAATCCCTCATAATGTGAAATCCAGTTTGAAGATGAAATGAAGCAGTTTTACATCTTAATATTAGTTTTCTTTGTGCTGAAAGTATTTATTTCTCTCATGACTCTATACCTTGTTCATCAGTGACGTAGTTTTTAGTGATTTTTCTCTTAGAGTAGTTGAGATCTCAGGCTGTAACTAATTGTGGACTGTCGAGACTATGACATATTTAGATCTTGTTTGTTTGTTTAGCTTTAGTAGTGTAGATTAATTTTGCAATCCATGTTAGCTTGAATGTAGAAGCGATTTGGGAACTAGTAGGTTCTATCATTGTCCAGTGTGTGTAAACTTTTAAGTGTCTTCAAGGTGTGCTATCATGTTTAAATGTTAATTTTGCTCATAAAGCATGGAAAATCATCAGAGTTTAGTTTATACTAGTACTGATTCCTTTCAAGTGTCTTTAAGGTTTACTATCATGTTTTAAATGTTAGTTTAAATTTAAAATTTGGAATATTATGTGGGCCTGAAAGTGATTGCAGGATTAATATGTGTATTTGTACCAGTGTTAATTTTGTGGCTAATAGATGATTTAAAATGGTTCCGAGTTGAATTGCGATCCATGTTTCGGTGTAGGATTTCCATAGTCTCAGCTTTATGGTCACTCGATTCACAATCTGCAATCTGAAATTCAATTGTTCATGCATTGTTCTTTAGTTCTGAACATTTTGCTCCTGCAGTCGGCCTGTTTATCTTGTATTTGAAAAGTAAAATTAAAAAGGGCTGGCCTGTGAGTTGAGTAGCAGACTCGAGTTAAGGATCTTTCCCTTATTGGGAAGCCATCCTTGTTTGAGTTTGGGCTCATCTTCAGGCCCAAGCAATTTAAAAAAAAAAGAATTTGAATATGTTTGGGTTTAATTTGTTTCAAAGAGTACAAATGAAGAATCTGAATTCTTAATTAAATTCCATGTTTATGCATTAGTGTCCATTTATGTTTATATCATGACTTGGGGCACGAACCCCGTTTCGATTACCAAAACTAGCTAAGCGTTGGCCCAGTTAGAACCATTGCCTTAATTTGAATCTGGGCCAGACTTTAAGCCCAAGTCTGCCCGTCCTTCTAAATGAACCTAGGCCATTCCCCTCCTGTTGGGCTACTGATTCGTCTGTAGTGGGCCTGGTTACTCTTCTGCCTAAAAATTAATTCTTGCCCATATAAACCTTAAATTAATTAAATAGAACTTTAGCCGCATTTAGTTTTAATTTGTTAAGTCCTTTAATTAGAATGGAGGAGAATAATAATAGATAATAACATTCATGACTATACGAGCTTTAGTTAGGACATCCTTTTAAAATGGAATTAAGGTGCGCCGCGCCAAATAGAATCACAAATTGTGTGGCCCTCTTTAATTATTTCTTTTAAAATACTTAGAATTAGGGACGTGCCATTTCACGAATTTTCATGGCCCCCCGCCATGTTAACAATGCGTTAGTTGCTTTAGGTGCATCTTTTAATAATATTACCTTCTTAAACTCGGGTGTGCATTTCATGTGACCCAAATCCAAATCCTAAAATGTTGAATAAAATGTGTTTCGGATTGTGGGTGCATTTCATGTGACGCGATCCAAAGATACGTTTTAGACGACGTTCAATTTTTTTTAAAATTAATTAAAGGTGGTAAATAATTTAAAATTGCACTATAGGTTGAAACATGTATTAAAATCAGGTAATATGCCAATTGTGATAGTTTAAGCGACTGTGTTAGAAGCACAGAATCCAGGGGTGCCTAACACCTTTCTTCGGGTTAACAGAATTCCTTAGTCAGAATTTCTGGTTCGTAGACTTCAAAAGGAAAGTCGAAGCTTTCCTCGATTTGGGATTCAAAATAAACCGGTGACTTGGAATACCAAATAAACCATCCCAAGTGGCAACTATGAAATCAAATAAATAATCTCATTTCGAATAATGTCACTTAAAGTGGAAAAATTCCCTTATATACTATTCCTTCGGGGGTGGTGTGTAAAAAATGAGGTGTGACAGCTCTGGCGACTCTGCTGGGGATACAAACCCTGAACTTTTTTTCAGGGTTTAAGAATTTGAGCTTAGAATAGCTGTTATGATTGGCTTTATCTGATTTTCCTACATCTTTCATCCTAATGTGCTGAATGCTTTACCGCTTTGATATTTGGTGAATTGTATATATAAACTGCTACGAAACCCTTCCTCTCTCTGAGTCTTCTAAATCTTGGAGAAGGGTGCACTTCATGTGACTTCTCTTCTGTCTAGAGTCTTATCCCACTTTAGAATGAGGTTCGGACAAGTTGCAAAGCCGGTGAAGCTTCTTTATTCCCGGTTTCCTCCCCCCCCCCCGCTCGAGTTGTCTGCCCGAGTAAGCCAGGTCTAGAACAATAAACCCAGGTTTTAAACCTAGTATAACAAAGCCTCATGCCGGATCCCTAGTAGGAACGTTTGTTTGCATCATATGCATTTGACTTAGGAGACTCAACACAGGGGTTGGGTTTATCTAGGACAGGTGTACCCAAATTAAAAAGACCATCCTCATGCATCTTATGTGCTACTTGCGCATTTGTTTGTTCGGCTTGCATGTTTACCGGCTTCTAGAATAGAGGAAGAAAATCCAAAAAAAAAAGAGAGAGAAAAAGAAAAAGAAAAAAAGTGAGAGGTAGGTATTTAGAAAATTCTGAAACTCTGCCGACATTCTGAAAAAAAGAAAGAAAAAAAAAAGTCATTTCAAAATGAGCCAAAATTTTCAAGTGGCATGTTTCCCGTTCTGTCGAATCTGACCGAACTACACGGGTCTGATTCTCACCGGATGTGAGATACGTAGGCAAACCTCATTAGTTCCGACCCCAATTTTCAAAAAAATCCAAAAATATTTTTCTTTAGTTCCTTCTTTTAATAATCTTTCCTTAGAAAATTCAAGCAAAAAAAAGTAGTTTTTAAACTCAAAAATAGTTTCCTTCTTTCTAATGTCTTTCATGAAATAAAAAAAAAATCAAAATCCAAAATACGGGTTTCCTTCATTTTGAAGTATTTTTTCTAAAAAAAAAATACAAAAATAAAAATCAGAAGCAAAAGTCCAAAAATACTCTTTTCTTCTTTAGAAGTCTTTTTTTGTATATGTCCATAAAAATTTTAAAAAAGTTGAAGTCCAAAAATATTTTCGCTTTTCTTTAGAAGTGCTTTTGTAAATAAATAAAAACTCTCAAATCCAATATTTTCTTAAAAGTCCCTTTTTCGAAAATTAAGAGGAAACTTCCAAAATTCGAAAATATTTTCTTTCTTCTTTAGAAAAAGAGAAAACGAATAAAAATTTAAACAAAAATATTTTCTTTTAATTATAAAATTCTCAAAGTTCTAATCAAAAGAAAATGAATTCTTTTTATAAGTCTTTCTTTTTTTAAAAAAAAAAAAAACAAGACAAAAAAAAATATCCCTTTCTTCTTTTAAAGTATTTTGTTAGAATAATAATAAAAAAATATTTTTCTTTCGCCTTAAAGCTTTCATGGTCTGAGTTTTATAAAAAAAAGTTAGTTTACTCAATTTCCGATCTTCTCGAACTACGCAAGATCTAATTCATGCGGGGTCATGATATGTAGGCAATCCCCATCGGATTCGATCATAGCTATAAAAATAAATTGAGTGAAAAAATAAACTTGAAAAAAAAAGAGAAAAAAAAAGAGAAAAAAAAATTTGAGTAAAAAAGGAAAAAAAAAAAGAGCGACAAGAAATAAAAGAGTGACAGACAAAAAGAGAAAAATAGAGTGCCAAAAAAGAGAGGCAAAATAAAATAAAATAAGAGTGATTAGAGAGAAACAAAGATGAAGAAAAGAGGTCCATACTGAAATAGTTAATTAAGGCCGGGATGAAACATGCAACCGTTCAAACACATGGTAGAAGCGTTTAACTATTAGGTGCATTGCATCCCAACATGCGATTTCCTATATGTTAAGTGTTTCAATACTAACAAGGTTGTTGGTTGTGCAAAATAGCCAGGTTTCGGTAGTTGGTTTTGTTTGTAGTTTGGCCTCCCCTCCTTCACAACATCCAAAGGCACAGATGGCCTCCACTAGCAATCTACCAGTCATTGGTCCCGAGGATAGCCAGACATCAGCTATTCTGCAGCTAGAATTAGCAGTTGCTGAAGAGAATAAGATGTTGTGTCTCCACTGTGAGCACGTGATTTTGCCCCATATGAACTACTCCCAAAGAATTCAAAACAAAAGTTGTCTGTTTTATTGTGTGCATTTTTGTGAATTTTTCGTGATATTTTTAGTAATTGTTTACGTTTGTGTGTGCGCGTTTATTTGTTATATTAATAGAAAATACAAAAATATGTCGCATTTACATTTAGGACAATTAAGAATAATTAAGTTTGTTTTGCGAGAATGAAAATCACAAAAATATGTACTTTGATTTAGCATTTAATCTCCAATTGTGTGATTTTATTTTAGTTGGTATTTAATTGTGTGTGATAATTGTTATTAGGAATTAATTAGCACTTTTAATTTGGTTTATAATTTAATTTTAGTTTTATTAATTAGGAAATGAAAGAAAAAGAAGAAAAGAACAAAAATAGGAAGAAAATCGGACTGGGCCAAGCCCAAACCCCATCCCAAACCAGCCCAAAATTCACGCCTCACCTGGTCCAATTTGATCCATCTCCAAGACCACCCAAACGGTGTCGTTTTGATGTGCAAAATTTGAACCATTGATCTCCGAAGATCGAACGGTCCAGCCTGCCCCCAGATTAGCCAAAACGACGCTGTATCAGGCCAATTGATCCAAGCCGTTCATCCATTATGATCTAGTGGTCCAGTATGAGCCCCCATGCCCCGACCCATTCCTGTCCAAAGAACGATCCGGTCTCGAGGTAAACGAAGCGACGACGTTTCCTTTAATGAATGGATCCAAGACGTTGATCTCATCAGATCGAATGACCTGGATTCATTCCACCCTTTCATATATATATATTTCAAAGAGACCCAGCCCCCCCCCCCCCAGATCACCCTCACCTCATCGTCTCTAACCTCATAGATCCTCCACCATGAACCGCCATCGACCGCCCGTCGGAAATTGCCTACGGCAGCGGTCGACGGCCAAACCCCCTAGTTTTACACCATAGCTTCCCCTCAACCTCCCCATTCCAGTCCTCCAAACAACTTCCCTCGAATCCCAGCCAGTCGTTTCGAATATTAGATCGAAAGGTCGACCTTGAACCCTAGTTCACCCAAGCGCCTCAAGTTTTACACCATAGCTCCCTCACGACCTCCTTTGTCCAAATCCATGGTTGATTTCCCTCGAATCCCAACCCCCGTCCTCGAATATCAATTTTGAGCCAAGAACCGTAGCGCCGCCACAAGATCCCCTGGTGGCGGCGCTAGACCTAAACCTTCCCAAACTTACACATGTTGTCCACCTGACCTCCCTCGTCCCTAAACCACCCTTAGATTCCCTCGAATCAAACCAGAACTTGACGAATCTCAAATTGACTGAGCGAACCCTAATAGAGCCAAGCCTCGAATCGGGCTGAAGTAGGAAGAATGAGGTCGTCATTGACCTTAGTCGTGTGTTCTTAGTCGAGAACACTCGATTAAGGCCCATGTCGGCTTCAAGTTCAAATCGAAGCTTCAATTAAAGTGAATGGGAACTGGGACTGATTCTGAGGTATTTTCTTTTTCGTTACTTTCTTTGTTTGGTGTTAGTATTTGTTTGGTTACTTCCGTAGTATTTCATCACTTTTCTATCAATTAATTCTTCCTCCTCTATCCGGACCTTTTTCTGGTCCAATTTTCATCACTGGTCGTTGGTATATCTCATAGGTTGTTAAATCCATTGAATGTGTTTGTTCTTTAGTTTGATTTTAAAATTCAGTGTCCGTAATGTTCTTGTATAAACTGTGGCTGTTTTTGTAATTGTTTGTTGTTACTATTAGTTCGAATTGTCTCATTTGTGTGATGTTTGGCTCCCTTCTCATTGTTGTTCGCCATTTTGCATATGAATTCAGTCTATTTTTGATAAGTGTATTTATAGTGTTCATTTGTTCTTGTTTAGATTTTGTGTTAGTTTATTCCCTATGTCTGTGCAAATTGGACCTTAATAGTCCAGTCTGATTTTGTCCTGAATCATTGTTCTTATTTTGATGCCATTTGATCTGATTTGAGTTCTAGCTTGAACTGCTAATTGAATTCGAATTGAATTAGTTATAGCTGATGGGTAGTAATTTCAGTAGGTTCAGGGGTAATTTGGGGATTTTAGAAGTTTTGAAATGGGTAGTTTAAGGGGTCTGACAGTAAGGTACTAGGTAGCATTAAACTAATATCTTTGTTTAATAATAGTGGGGAACAAAACATAGTACATGGGGAAATTAATTAAAAGGCTGTCCATACTTAATTGAATATAAAAAGAGGCTACCCATACACGCGTGGAATTAATAAAGAAAAAGACAAGGGTTAGTGGGGAACAAGTGAATTAAAATAGAACAAGACAAAGGTTAGTGGTGGACAAGGGAATTAAAAAAAGAGAGATTAGACACATAGTAATGGGATGTTAGAGAATATCTTGGCTGATTTTCATTGGTGCTTATGAGAGTTGTGGGGCAGGTCTGTTTTGGGTATAAATAGAAGTGGATTTGGACAGAATAGCGGGGTCTTTTTTTTGGTGTTTTGGAGGATCAGTTTGAGAGAATTTAAAAGGAGTCTTGAGAGTTTGAAACATAAAAAGGAATACTGAAAGTCAAGGAGAGTTCTTCAGGCATTCAGCTCTTGAATATCATTTTGAGAATTGTGAGACCTTAAGAGTTTGAGAGAGTTGGTCAGTTTTGAGAGTAAGGAAAGGTCACTGTTACATTAAAAAGAAAAGCTGGTTGTTTATATTTCAGTCCCTGGTTCATTCTTGAGTTTTGGTATTGTGTTGGGGCTGTTCTGTCAAGTCTGTTTGGTTTTCAAATCTTCCTGGGTTTGCTGCATTTGTTACTGGGTTGCGGTTGCATTGCTGTGTTGGTTGTTTTTTTGAGACTGTTCCATTGCTGTGTTGTTGGTTCTTCTAAGTTGTTCCATTACTGCTGTTGTATGGCTGTTATATTGCTGCAGCTGACTTCTTCTTATCCTTCTGTTCTATTTAAAAGCTAGGTACATATTTGTGACTTGAAAGCTTTTGAATATGAAATGGAATGTTGTTTGAAGAGATCTATTAATTTCATGCCTTGTTTTAATTCTAGAGTATAGAACAATATGTTAATTCAAGTTACCTGTATAAAGTGGGCTGTATGAACTATTTGGATTGTACTTTAGCATAGTAGTTGAATTCAGTTGTTCAATTTGGTTCATGTTGACAATAATGCTCGTGATTAGTAATTGTTGTTAGCATTCAGCCTTGGTTAATTGTCTGTTCACTACCGTTCACTTAAGTAGGTAACTGATTGAATTAATTGGAATGAATTAATGGTTGAACTAGAAATGGAATTCAGTGAAAAGAATGAAAGAACGATATTATTCTAGCATTCTGGGTTCATGAAATGCTCGAAAATCTAATTGACATGAGAAAGTGAAGTGGTCATTTAGAGTTAACATTATAATTTGGTAAGAATCAAATAATTGTTCATTTCTGTTGAGAAGTTCACTGAATCGGATAATTTCATTTATTCAGCAGTACGCCTGGACCTGAAACTGAAATCAAATAATTCATTGTCACCTTTAATAGAAAATTTGAACAATCCCAGTGAACATTTGTCCAAAATGAATTGAAGCATAGTTTGTTTAGCGGCTTGGGCTCAATGGCCCATTTGCAAAAAGTATAGGCTTATAAGTGTTAAAGACAAAAATAAAAGGAATTGGGTTGTAAAGTGTTTGTTGTTTTGTTTATTTAATCAAGAGTAGGCCATAAGTAGTGTTAAATGAAAACATGACCTTGTGTTTATTAATTTCATTTCTGGGCTTCAACAATAACGTGAATGTGCTTTCCTGGGTTTTAAGTCTTTGCTCCATTTGCAGTACTGACATTAATTAGAAAAATATTGAATGTAGAACTTTAATAATTAATTAGGCGTGATTTGTGTAGGCCTGGATGTAGTTTGTCTTCATTGGGCTTATCTTGTAGCCCAATGGTTGGACTGTGGTGCAGAATTTTCACCTGGTCCGGTAACAAATTAACTAGAGCTATTTCTTTTATTTTCTAGATACAAATTAAATAGAAAATCATAGTTCGCTTTAGGTTTGCCTTTTAATAATAAAAATGAGACGAGCCTTGCAAAACAAAAATACGTAAATTGCAGGGCCCTCAATAAATGTATATACTAAAATACTTAGATTTCGGGATGAGCCGTTTAGTGAACTTCATGGCTTTCCCCAAAAATAATAACGCGTTAGTCTCTTTAGGCGCGTATTTTAATAACATTACCTCCCTAAACTCGGGTGCACATTTATGTGACCCAAATCCAAATTTTAGCGGAGTCGAAATATGTCAATAACCACGGGTGCATTGATGTGACGTGGTTCGAGATGTATTTTCGCGACGTTGCAATTCTCGTTAAAAATAATAATGAATAAAAGCGGTTAAAAGTTAAAATTTGCACATAGGTTCATAATTGTTAAAATCAGATAATTTAAACCAAGTATAACAGTTGAGCGAATGTGCTAGAACGACGAAACTCGGGAATGCCTAACACCTTCTCCCGGGTTAACAAAATTCCTTATTTGGATTTCTGGTTCGCGGACTGTAATCTAAAGTCAATCTTTTCCTCGATTCGGGGTTCAAACCGGTGACTTGGGATACCATAAATCTCCTAAGTGGTGACTCTGAATCTCTTAATAAACGAACCCCGTTTCGATTGTCCTTTAATTGGAAAAACTCCCTCTATTACACCCTTGCTGGGGTGCAGTAGGTAAAAAGGAGGTGTGACATCCACATATTGAAAATGTGGGATGCTTGGTCTAATGGTAGGGAACTGCCGAGCTCAATCCCTGGGTTCCCTGAGTTGATCCCTAGGTCAGGTGAGGTTACCAATGCTCATGTGCCCAATCTGTTCATCCTATGCGAACACCTTCTATTGCCCTCCAATGATCCTGGCATGCCTTCTGTGGTTTGCCCCAAGCACCGGCTCCAAGGGCACCGCCTCCAATGTTCACCTTTCAGGGTCCACAACTTCAATCAAATATAACATATTTGACCGCGTGCTCTTTCACACAACTTTCGGAGTATGATCTCTCAGTAGAGCAAGAAAAGGCTGTTAAAAATCCCGAGCAAGAGGAAATTGCTCGGAAGATGAAGAGCCTGGAACAAATCCTGAAAACATGCAAGGTCTGAGTGGCCAAAAGGGTGTCTTATACTATAACCTCTGTATGTTTCCCTATGTCCACTTGCCATCTGGCTTCAAGATGCCAAAATTTGAAAGGTACAACGGGCATGGAGACCCGGTCGCTCATCTGCGATACTGTAACTAGTTGAGGGGTGTTGATGGAAAAGAAGAGCTACTAATGGCCTATTTTGGGGAAAGCCTCACCAGAATCGCTTCCGAGTGGTGTACGGATCAAGAAATTACCCATTGGCACATGCGGGACGATATGGATCGAGATTTTATCCGCCAGTTCCAGTATAATGTGGACATCACTCCTGACAAAAACTCCTTGTCCAATTTGAAAAATAAAACCGCGGAAAGCTTCCGTGATATGCTGCCAAATGGAATGAGCAAGCTGCCAAGGTCAGGCCTCCAATGGATGAAATTGAAATGGTTACTGTCTTTTTGTAATCTCAAGAGTCTAATTACTTTTAAAACATGATGTCTGCTATGGGTAAGCCATTTGCTGAGGCTATCAAAATAGGGAAATGGTTGAAGACGGTTTAAAAACAGGTCGAATCTTAAGACATGCTGTTTTAAAGGCCACATCACAGGCTACTCAGAATGGTTTGGAGGGTTTGATGAACATAAATGGGGTGAAGAGGGAGTCATGATGGTCTTAAGCTCGAGGGGGGCCCGCAGGTCATTCAGCCAATCATATGTGCCTCCTATCGTCCTATCACACCATTATCCCCTCCCAGACGCTGCTTATGCTGTGGCACTGCCTCCCTATGCGGTGACGAACGCGCAATCTTACACGCGACGACAACATTATACACAAAATCGAGCTCCACCTCCCAGAAATGCCCATCCTTACCAAGCTCCATATAATCCTCAACCAAATGATTCCCAATAAAATCCTCGCCCAAGAGATCCTTTCAGAAATAATCGGTTCACCCCTATTGGTGAATCATATTCAAGCTTGTTCCAAAAGCTAATCAGGCTAGATCTATTGCAACCAGTGGCCCCGAACCGGTCGAACCTCGAGTCCCTCTCGCACCGAGCTGATGCTAAATGTAAATACCACTCTGGAGCAGTAGGACACAGTACAGAGGACTGTTGGACCCTCAAAAGGGCAGTTGAGGAATTGATGAAAGCTAAAAGAATCATTTTTCGGGATGAAGAAGCTCCTGATGTGATGAAATATTGCCTGCCCATAACATTGGCCAATAGTCGGAATGATTTGTGAAGCTGAGGAATGTGATCCGGCACTGAAGGCCATTGCAGCCATGACCGAGACATAAGAAAAGCCAAGAAACAGTTGCCAAGCCTGAAAGTTCCCTATCAGACGGGAGTTTCGGTAGCCAGTCTTGCTATCTTTTCTGTGTTCGGATTATCTTAGGGTGTGATCCGGATGTTTTACTTTATTGTCTTGCTTTCCGATGTAAACCCTTCTGTCTTCAAAAACTCAAAAAAAATCAAAAAATCAAAAAATCAAATGAAATTAATATTTCATTGTCCAGGAATGTCTCTTTTCTTAATCTTGTCGTTTTTCTTATTCTCTTTCCAGTTCTGTTAAATGCAGATTTCAATAACATGACATGCTTGCGGACTTCATGCCTAGATCCCAAAACGTTGTCAGACTTCAAAATAATGAATCAAGAGTCAAAATGCCAAGAAGATAAGTTTGAGGAAATAAAACAAAGAGTTGGAACAGCTGAAGAAAAATTGGTTCTAGAGTGAAAAGTTCCATACATTGCAACAAGAGTACTGCCAAAAGAGTACGTTGTACTTGTGACACATCGAAGGAAATGTCCCTGAAACAAATGTCAATGCAAATGCGGTGAAAAGGTACTATGTTGGATCCTCCGTATAGTTCTAATATTCTCCGGTTGGGATGACGAAGGCTTTCATTCTCGCTACCCAAACACTATCAATCCTTTGAAAACCCTTTCAGCCGGCTCCCATTATTTGATTACCCTCTTTGGAACCTAAAAGTATTATTGAAAAATGAAATGAAAACAAAAGATAAGAAAAAGAAAATAAATATACAAAAAAGGAGAGGAAGAAAAGACAAAGAAAATAAAATAAAATAAGAGAAAAGATGAAAAAAAGAGGAAAAAGAAAATGAAAAAAAGATAAAACAAAACAAAACAGAAAAACAAAAGAAAATCAAACACAAAGTTTTCCTGAACTACGTTCGACTTGATTCCGAAAGGATACGTAAGCAGCCTCTCTCTGGGGTTCAATAACACCAAAATCAAAATCCAAAGTCCCCCAAAAATAAAACTGGGGCAGAAGTTATAATGGTTCGGCAATGATCCTATCCAAAAGGTTCCAAAGTTGTAATTCAATCCAAATTCTTTTTACCCCAAACCTTGTTCAAGTCCTTCTGATCAATCGGCAAAGAGGTTCAAAATGGGAGGATGAAGTTATTTGGATCTGATACAACAAAATGAGAGGAATTAAATGAGAGAGTCTTATTGGTGAAAACCCACACGGGCACCGTAAGGAGATGGTAAGCAGAGAAAATCAAAATGAGAGAGTCTTGTTAGTGAAAACTCACGCGGGCACTATAAGGCGATGGTGAGAAGAGAAATGAGAGAGGTCAGCTAGTGAAAACCTACAAAGGGCCTGACTGATCGAAAAGAATATCCTCACAGCCATCGGCATCGACAAAATCCTGGCAAGGTTTCTCAAATTATTAAGTAGAAGTTGTGATGAATTTCTGAAAGTCAGACGGTTTAAACAGATCAGGCATCCAGTCTAAAAGTCATGTCATGTTCATTAAAGTACGCATGTACTCCAAATAAGTCCTTCTTTCTTTCCCCGAAAGGGACACTTCTTGTTTTTAAACTCATTCTCCATTCCATTATTTGTTTTCTTTGAATCCCTTTAGGTCTAACACTATTCTGAAACTAAGACAAAGAAGGGATGGTAAGACTGATTTACAGGGCTTTTGTTTGACACGAGCTAATGTGCAAAAAGGCACCCATTCTCGCCAGGGGCATCAAGTCGACCTCGACTAGACATGGCGGCAGATGCTTCAAAATCAAAACTCTCAGAAAGAGAAAATCAAATTGAAGTGCCTATAAAAGGTGAATAAAGTTGAAAAGGTTGAGTCCCACGTGGCTGACCGTCTCAGCAAAGGTTTGAAAAGCCGAGTTTCCCCAAATGCTCTGAAATTGAAGTTGGAAGAAAGAAGCCAGAAAAAAAGGCCTACAAAGGTGAAATAAAGTTGGAAGAGGTTAAGTCCCACGCGACTAGCCATTGCAGCAAAGTTTGAGGAGCAAAAAGTTCCCCAATGTTCCGGAAAAAAAAATGAAAAAATGAAAAAAAAAATGAAACAAAAAGAAAAAAAAGGAAAAAGAAAAGGAAGTTAGAAAAGAAAGGCGTACGAAGGCGAAATAAAGTTGAAAGTTGAGTTCCACCAACCAACCATCATGACAAAGTCTGGAAAAATCAGAGGTTCTCTAGGGCCTGAAATGAATCGATCCCCAGGGAGCAAATAGTTGCAGTTGAGATCTTCATCAAAGAAGCTGGGCCGGGATCAAGTGATCAAAACTAATCAAGGCCACAAAACCAACCACCGTTACAAACTAACAATTGTTCTTTGTTTGAAAAAAAAATTAAAATAGGTGCAATCAAAGCAATCGTGCAAGAAGCAAGTATAACCAAAAAGGAAAAGAAATGCGCAAGTGCTAGAAACAACTTTGCAGCAAGGAATCAACCCGAAAGGGAAGTTTCCTCCAAATTCTTTCCTGCATTTTTACTAAAAAAAAGAAATGAAAATTCAAAAAAAAACAAAAAAAGAAAAAAAGAGAAAATCCAAAAAAAAAAAGTTAGTTTAGAATCCCCAATATCAACCTTTTACTTTTGTTTGCCAACATAAGGGCTCCAATCCCTGTGTTGAGCCTTTTTAGACATAGGGCATCCATTCCCTAGTCGCTTTTTGCCAAGATTAGGGGTCCAATCCCTGAGTTGAGCCTTTTAGACATATGGCCTCCATTCCCTAGTCGCCTTTTGCCAACATTAGGGCTCCAATCCCTGAGTTATGCCTTTTTAGACATAGGGCCTCCATTCCCTAGTCGCCTTTTTACCAACATTAGGGCTCCAATCCCTGAGTTGTGCCTTTTTATACATAGGGCCTCTATTCCCTAGTCCGCTTTTGCCAATATTAGGGCTCCAATCCCTGAGTTTTGCCTTTTTATACATAGGGCCTCCATTCCCTAGTCTCCCTTTGCCAACATTAGGGCTTCAATCCCTGAGTTGAGCCTTTATTAGACATAAGGCCTCCATTCCCTAGTCGCTTTTTGCAAACATTAGGGCTCCACTCCCTGAGTTGAGTTTTTTAGACATAGGGCTTCCCTTCCCTAGTTTCCTTTTGCCAACATTAGGGCTCGAATCCCTGCGTTGAGCTTTTTAGACATAGGGCCTCCATACCATAGTCTCCTTTTGCCAACATTAGGGCTCCAATCCCTGAGTTGTGCCTTTTTAGACATAGGTCCTCCATTCCCTAGTCGCTTTTTGCCAACATTAGGGCTCCAATCCCTAAGTTGAGCCTTTTAGACATAGGGCCTCCATTCCCTAGTCGCCTTTTGCCAACATTATTGCTCCAATCCCTGAGTTGAGCCTTTTAGACATAGCGCCTCCATTCACTAGTTGCCTTTTTTGCCAATATTAGGGTTCCAATCCCTGAGTTGAGACTTTCTGGACATAGGGCCTCTATTCTCCAGTCGCCTTTTTTGCCAACATTAGGGCTCCAATCCCTGAGTTGTGCCTTTTTAGACATAGGGCCTCCATTCCCTAGTCCCCTTTTGCCAATATTAGGGCTCCAATCCCTAAGTTTTGCCTTTTTAGACATAGGGCCTCCTTTCCCTAGTCTCCCTTTGCCAACATTAGGGCTCCAATCCCTGAGTTGAGCCTTTTTTAGACATAGGGCCTCCATTCCCTAGTCTCCTTTTACCAACATTAGGGCTCCAATCCTTGAGTTGAGCTTTTTAGACATAGGGCCTCCATTCCCTAGTCGCCTTTTGCCAACATTAGGGCTCCAATCCCTGTGTTGAGTTTTTAGACATAGGGCTTCCATTCCCTAGTTGCCTTTTGCCAACATTAGGGCTCCAATCCCTGAGTTGAGCTTTTTAGACATAGGGCCTCCATACCATAGTCTCCTTTTGCGAACATTAGGGCTCCAGTCTCTGAGTTGTGCCTTTTTAGACATAGGTCCTCCATTCCCTAGTCGCCTTTTGCCAACATTATTGCTCCAATCCCTGAGTTGAGCTTTTTAGACATAGGGCCTCCATTCCCTTGTCGCCTTTTTTACCAACATTAGTGTTCCAATCCCTGAGTTGAGACTTTCTGGACATAGGGCCTTTATTCTCTAGTCGACTTTTTTGCCAACATTAGGGCTCTAATCTCTGAGTTGATCCTTTTTAGACTTAGGGCCTCCATTCCCTGAGTTGAGCCTTTTAGACATAGGGCCTCCATTCCCTAGTCGCCTTTTGCCAACATTAGTGCTTCAATCCCTAAGTTATGCCTCTTTAGACATAGGTCCTCCATTCCCTAATCGCCTTTTTACCAATATTAGGGCTCCAATCCCTGAGTTGTGCCTTTTTAGACATAGGGCCTCCATTCCCTTGTCCCCTTTTGCCAATATTAGGGCTCCAATCCCTGAGTTTTGCCTTTTTAGACATAGGGCCTCCATTCCCTAGTCTCCCTTTGCAAACATTAGGGCTCCAATCCCTGAGTTGAGCCTTTTTTAGACATAGGGCCTCCATTCCCTAGTCGCTCTTTGCCAATATTAGGGCTCCAATCCTTGAGTTGAGCTTTTTAGGCATAGGGCCTCCATTCCCTAGTCCCCTTTTGCCAACATTAGGGCTCCAATCCCTGAGTTGAGTTTTTTAGACATAGGGTTTCCATTCCCTAGTTTTCTTTTGCCAACATTAGGGCTCCAATCCCCGAGTTGAGCTTTTTAGACATACGGCCTCCATACCATAATCTCCTTTTGCCAATATTAGGGCTCCAATCCATGAGTTGTGCCTTTTTAGACATAGGTCCTCCATTCCCTAGTCGCTTTTTGCCAACATTAGGGCTCCAATCCCTTAGTTGAACCTTTTAGACATAGGGGCTCCATTCCCTAGTCTCCTTTTGCCAACATTATTGCTCCAATCCCTGAGTTGAGCCTTTTAGACATAGGGCCTCCATTCACTAGTCGCCTTTTTTGCCGACATTAGGGTTCCAATCCCTGAATTGAGACTTTCTGGACATAGGGCCTCTATTCTTTAGTCGCTGCCAACATTAGGGTTCCAATCCCTGAGTTGTGCCTTTTTAGACATAGGGCCTCCATTCCCTAGTCCCATTTTGCCAATATTAGGGCTCCAATCCCTAAGTTTTGCCTTTTTAGACATAGGGCCTCCATTCCCTAGTCTCCCTTTGCCAACATTAGGGCTCTAATCCCTGAGTTGAGCCTTTTTTAGACATAGGGCCTCCATTCCCTAGTCGCCTTTTGCCAACATTAGGGCTCCAATCCTTGAGTTGAGCTTTTTAGACATAGGGCCTCCATTCCCTAGTCGCCTTTTGCCAACATTAGGGCTCCAATCCCTGTGTTTAGTTTTTAGACATAGGGCTTCCATTCCCTAGTTGCCTTTTGCCAACATTAGGGCTCCTATCCCTGAGTTGAGCTTTTTAGACATAGGGCCTCCATACCATAGTCTCCTTTTGCCAACATTAGGGCTCCAGTCTCTGAGTTGTGCCTTTTTAGACATAGGTCCTCCATTCCCTAGTTGCCTTTTCCCAACATTAGGGCTCCAATCCCTAAGTTGAGCCTTTTAGACATAGGGCCTCCATTCCCTAGTCGCCTTTTGCCAACATTATTGCTCCAATCCCTGAGTTGAGCTTTTTAGACATAGGGCCTCCATTCCCTTGTCGCCTTTTTTGCCAACAATAGGGTTCCAATCCCTGAGTTGAGACTTTCTGGACATAGGGCCTTTATTCTCTAGTCGCCTTTTTTGCCAACATTAGGGCTCCAATCCCTGAGTTGATCCTTTTTAGACATAGGGCCTCCATTCCCTAAGTTGAGCCTTTTAGACATAGGGCCTCCATTCCCTAGTCGCCTTTTGCCAACATTAGGGCTCCAATCCCTGAGTTATGCCTTTTTAGACATAGGTCCTCCATTCCCTAGTTGCCTATTTACCAACATTAGGGCTCCAATCCCTGATTTGTGCCTTTTTAGACATAGGGCCTCCATTCCCAGTCCCCTTTTGCCAATATTAGGGCTCCAATCCCTGAGTTTTGCCTTTTTATACATAGGGCCTCCATTACCTAGTCTCCCTTTGCCAACATTAGGGCTCCAATCCCTGAGTTAAGCCTTTTTTAGACATAGGGCCTCCATTCCCTAGTCGCCTTTTGCCAACATTAGGGCTCCAATCCTTGAGTTGAGCTTTCTAGACATAGGGCCTCCATTCCCTAGTCGCCTTTTGCCAATATTAGGGCTCCAATCCCTTAGTTGAGTTTTTTAGACCTAGGGCTTCCATTCCGTAGTTTCCTTTTGCCAACATTAGAGCTTCAATCCCCGAGTTGAGCTTTTTAGACATAGGGCCTCCATACCATAGTCTCCTTTTGCCAATATTAGGGATCCAATCCCTGAGTTGTGCCTTTTTAGACATAGGTCCTCCATTCCCTAGTCGCTTTTTGCCAACATTAGGGCTCCAATCCCTAAGTTGAGCCTTTTAGACATAGGGGCTCCATTCCCTAGTCGCCTTTTGCCAATATTATTTCTCTAATCCCTGAGTTGAGCCTTTTAGATATAGGGCCTCCATTCACTAGTCGCCTTTTTTGCCAACATTAGGGTTCCAATCCCTGAGTTAAGACTTTCTGGACATAGGGCCTTTATTCTCTAGTCGCCTTTTTTGCCAACATTAGGGATCCAATCCCTGACTTGTGCCTTTTTAGACATAGGGCCTCCATTCCCTAGTCCCCTTTTGCCAATATTAGGGCTCTAATCCCTAAGTTTTGCCTTTTTAGACATAGGGCCTCCATTCCCTAGTCTCCCTTTGCCAATATTAGGGCTCCAATCCCTGAGTTGAGCCTTCTTTAGACATAGGGCCTCTATTCCCTAGTCGCCTTTTGCCAACATTAGGGCTCCAATCCTTGAGTTGAGCTTTTTAGACATAGGGCTTCCATTCCCTAGTTGCCTTTTGCCAACATTAGGGCTCCAATCCCTGAGTTGAGATTTTTAGACATAGGGCCTCCATACCATAGTCTCCTTTTGCCAACATTCGGGCTCCAGTCTCTGAGTTGTGCCTTTTTAGACATAGGTCCTCCATTCCCTAGTCGCCTTTTGCCAACATTATTGCTCCAATCCCTGAGTTGAGCTTTTTAGACATAGGGCCACCATTCCCTTGTCGCCTTTTTTGCCAACATTAGGGTTCCAATCCCTGAGTTGAGCCTTTCTGGACATAGGGCCTTTATTCTCTAGTCGCCTTTTTTGCCAACATTAGGGCTCCAATCCCTGAGTTGTGCCTTTTTAGACATAGGGCCTTCATTCCCTAGTCGCCTTTTTGCCAACATTAGAGTTTCAATACCTGAGTTGACATTTTTAGATAAAGGGCTCCATCCCTTGATCTTTTCCCTTCTATATAGATGCAATCCTTATTTTATTTGCTTTAAAAAAAAATAGTTTAGATTTTGTTGCAAATAACTTACGGAATTTTACTAGTGAAAACTGGGGCATCAAAATTTCATTTGTTTGTTTGTTTTGGTGTCTGAGTAGGGTTGACCTTGAGGCGTAGGATTCGAGATAACCAAAAGATGAGTCTCAATCCAAAATTAAAGAAAAGGAGAAAAGAACAAAAAGAAGTGAATTCAAAATGCTGAAGCAGACAAAGATGCAGACTTTTCAACATTTGTTTGAAGTCACAAGCTTCACCTGTCATGCTTTGATCAAATGCTGAAGAAAAAAACCAGCACCTACAGCTTGCGAGCATCAAGATTCAGACCGATCAGCTAAGACTGAAGATTAAGCTTCAAGAGATTTATAGATATGAATCTTGTAACTCGTAGTTGATAGGCATAGCTAGTTTAGCTTTGATTTTCTTTTTTGGTGTAATAAGGAGGTTAGCAAGCAGTAGCAGCAGCAACAACAATGAAATCACAGCTCCCGGTAGTCCCAGCTACCAAAACTTTCATAACTATACTAACCTGATTCCTTTACAGCCAAGGATATGTAGGCAAACTCTGAAGCAAGGTTCGCTCAGGCAGTTTTCAAAAATAAAAATGTTTCTCGTGGAGTGCCAAGCAGGCAAAAATTCCTCATAATTGCTCATTTATCTTTGCCCGAAAACCCTTCGTGTCTCCGAGCAAAGAGGGGTAGCTGTGAGCACGTGATTTTTGCCTCGCATGATTTACTCCTATAGGATTCTCAAAATTAGGATTTTTCTTTTTAATTATTTGATTTTTTTTAGGATTTAATATCATAATTTTCATATTTATTTGTATTTTTGTGTGCATTTTTAATTTATATAATTCACAAAAATACAAATTACGTTGCATGCGCATTTAGGATTTAATTTTATATATTTTAGATTAATTAGTAGTTAGGATTTTACAAAAAATACAAAAATCATAAAAATTGATTTATTTTGCTTTGGTTTAATTTTTAACTTTGAATTTTGTTAGTTTTCTTTTAAATTGGTATTTTATTAGTTTTTCGTTAATTATTATTTGGAGTTAATTAATTTAATTTGGTTGGGTAATCTAGTTTTAAGATTTAATTTACGTTTTATTTTTATTTGGAAAAAGAAAAAGATTTTTGTTTTGAAAAGAAAATAAAAAGGTAAAAGAGTTAAAGAGGATTTCAGATTTTAGGGCCAAATCTCCAATATTCCCAAGCCGAAAACCACCCCAGCCTGCTTACCCGGTCCAAACCCACGTAATTAAATTCCATGTTTATGGATTGGTGTCCATTTTTGTTTATATCATGACTTGGGGTACGGACCCGTTTGGATTACAAAAACTGGGTTAAGCGCTGGCCCAGTTAGAACCATTGCCTTAATTTGAATCTGGGCCAGACTTTAAGCCCAAGCCTGCCCGTCCTTTTATATGAACCTAGGCCATTCCCCTCCTGTTGGGCTACTGATTCGTCTGTAGTGGGCCTGGTTACTCTTCTGCCTAAAAATCAATTCTTGCCCATATAAACCTTTAATTAATTAAATAGAACTTTAGCCGCATTTAGTTTTAATTAGTTAAGTCCTTTAACTAGAATGGAGGAGAATTATAATAGATAATAACATTCATGACTATATGAGCTTTAGTTAGGACATCCTTTTAAAAATGGAATCGAGGTGCGCCGCGCCAAATAGAATCACAAATTGCGTGGCCCTTTTTAATTATTTCCTTTAAAATACTTATAATTCGGGACGTGCCATTCAACGAATTTTCATGCCCCCCGCAAAACAATGCGTTAGTTGCTTTAGGCGCGTCTTTTAATAATATTACCTTCTTAAACTCGTATGTGCATTTCATGTGACCCAAATCCAAATCCTAAAACGTTGAATAAAATATTTTCCAGATTGTGGGTGCATTTCATGTGACACAATCCAAAGACACGTTTGAGACGACGTTCAATTTTCCTTAAAATTAATTAATGGTGGTAAATAATTTAAAATTGTACTATAGGTTGAAACATGTATTAAAATCAGGTAATATGCCAATTGTGATAGTTTAAGCGACCGTGCTAGAACCATGGAATCCGGGGGTACCTAACACGTTCCTTCGGGTTAACAAAATTCCTTAGTCAGAATTTCTGGTTCGCAGACTTCAAAAGGAAATTCGAAATTTTCCTCGATTTGGGATTCAAAATAAACCGGTGACTTGGGACTCCAAATAAACCATCCCAAGTGGCGACTATGAAATCAAATAAATAATCCCATTTCGAATAATGTCACTTAAAGTGGAAAAACTCCCTTATATACTATTCCTTCGGGGGTGGTGTGTAAAAAAGGAGGTGTTCCACTATGAGATCCCAATAAAACCGCACCATATGTTCCTATATCCAACAAATCATAACGCCTTGAAACACGGAAAGGTAACTCATATATCACCCCAAAACACAAATAAGCTCAATAATAATCGAATCAACACATCCCTCAACAATAGAAACTTGGAGTCAACAAAGCCGACTCGATACAGAACACACATCCACATTGGCCTATCAATGAACCCCTTAGCAACTAGTTCTTGAAGATGCTCCCTCAACTCCTCTAACTCCGCCGGTGCCACACGATACGGTGCCCGATACCAAATCAATATCGAAATCAACAACCCTATCCGGCGGCATGCCCGGCCGCCGGAAACACATCCAAAAAATCCCTCACAAAGTCCAAATAAGAAGACAACCCTTCCCAACCATCCGCTGGGTCTTTAAAAATGAATTCACCCTACTGGGAACATAATCCCTCGAACCTCGCCACTCAATCTGTGGCATCCCTGGCATAGCCAACGTTTCCATCTTAACGCAACAATCCAGAATAACGCGACATGGAGACAACCAGTCCATACCCAATATCATATAAAATCTAACATACTAAGCAACAAAGGATCCACTCGGGCCTCTAAACCCCCGATAGTCACCACACAAGGTAGACACACGCGACCCACAACCACAACATAGCCTGTTTATGAGAACTCCCAGTCTCCAAATCCATATAGCACACGAATCACCATATCTGATCCCAATTCCACCGTCTGAATATATAACATACCTCTAATACCCAATCACTCCACGAGGGATACTCCTAAAATTCTTCTGTGCCACCAAGAAAACTCGAATATCAACACTCGATCAAACAAGAGAGTGCCGCAATACCTATGATGTATTATTAACTCAATCACATTGCCCTTTCTGAAATGTTTGCACTCTTCAAGCTATTTAAATTTGCAATATCATTTGCCTAATCATCTGAAACTTCCCGCTACCTAAGAATTTATGAATTTCCTTTCAGAACTAAACTGTGACCTTACACATGCCAATCTCAATTCTACACAACATGCCGTACATACTACGATAAATGTGAAGACTTCATAATCCATTTTGAGCCACAAAAAACTACATACTCAACTAGACAAGAACTTCCATTTGATCCCATCTAGAAGAAAATCACTATACATCACATGCTCCTCACGCCAGTAGAAAATGTACATCTCTAACCGTGGTAGAAAACCATCAAGAACTCTCCAAATCCCATTTGCACAAAACCAAACCGTCATGACTGAATCCTTTTAGCTCATCCAAACTACGCAGGTCACCACAAACCCAATAACATTTCCACGAGACATCTGTAGAAACTCATTACCTTATAGGCAGCCAAAGAACTAATCATATCCCTTACCATATTGATTCGACCTACTACCAAGCTGTCATATTTATCCCAAGTTTCTTTTGATTTACCTTCGAATTAATACTTCTCCTTGCCATGATACTGCAATCCTCAACCCAATCTCACCACACGAGACCCAAGCATAAAACCACACCGTCTAAGGCTCATAAGATGCTGAATACTCTCACAAATATCCCCAAGAGCACCACATTCCGAATACTTACCCTGAAGAGACTTCCTATGAATCTAAAGGCATTACCTTCACCTTCTTAATACTGATATGTAGAATCCATAATGATATAGAAATGTCCCTAGTCTTGATACCCTCCAATGCAAATCTCAGTTTCTAGCCAAATACACACCCTGAAGATCGATAAATTGCTACATGTAAATCTTGAACCCTTCAAAAACACTCTCGGAAGTCATCCACTCTGCTCAAACATCAATTAGACTGATCAAACAGATCGGACAACCTGTGATCCATCAGCACTGCAACACCCCGGAATGTGACCCCACCTCAATGCGACCAAATAATTTCCCGCTCGATGCACATTACATCCTTTACCAATAACAACTCAAGTCATTCCACGATTCTTATACACCCATAAAGCATAACACAGCCCCTATCCAAAATTTCCTTTACTCGAGTCATCCTCAATCTCAACCTCTGTAAGCTATAACGGATTCACCAACAAGCCTAAAACTGGAACCAACATAGCACATAACAGTGCAATAGACTGATCGATAAAAGACTCCCCCACTTGACTCAAAGTCATAGATCAAAACACACAATAACTCATAATGCCTATACTCTAATACCGCCATGATACAATTGTGAGATTAAAATCAACCCTTCATAAGCTCGTGCAACACAAGCATCTAGTACTTCAAATCTTCTACAAATCTCACATTCTCCCTCATAACAGTTAAGCCCACTCTTTTAAGCATCAAAATTCAAGTTGTAACACATATATTTCACTGGTAAAATAGGTCTTCCAGCAAACAACATAAGGATCACACAAACTTCAGAACACTCTGCAGGAGATAACCCACCTGCTTTGCCTCAAACTAACATCTCTTCATACCCTTCCACAGTCATAGACATCACGCAATTACTAAATCTTCCTAAGTCTAGACTCATATCATAACATGAAATCTACTCCACACCCCAACTAGACAACATGAAAAGTTCCTTCACACACCCATAAATTGGGGCTATACATCCAATTAAGATGGAAATCGAGCACTAAATAGTTCTTTCTATCCTCAAGCAGACCCATCTCGTCACATTCAAATCATATGAACACATCTCGCGGTCACATCATGCTCATAACATAGCCATCCAGTCCTCACTTCCACTAATAGGGACACTACCAAACATATAAATCCAGAAGCACGTTCTCACACAGTCAACACCTCAGTGCTCAAGCTACAAGCAGAGCGTGACCTTAATTCCTCTAGACTTGCCCAATATTAATTCTCCCCTCGATCAAGAAATCACAAGCCGTCGATGTACAGCTGATACCGAGCACACATACGAATGTGTGGAATGAATTCAAAGAGTTACATTTCAAGATTAATCAAAGACGCACGATAAGAATTCAAGAATGTGGGATTTCCTAAAGGTTCTGCAGCCTTTCGAAGATAAGTAAAGACATCTCCATACCAATCCACGAGACTCTACTGAACCTTCTCATGACTCGCGAGACCTATGAAACCTAGGCTTCGATACCAACTTGTCACGACCATAAAATCGACCCAGCCGTGATAGCGCTTATGTGAAACTAGGCCAGCCGACACAATTCTCAATCAAACAATTACTTTATAACAGTCATTTTAAGCCATTAATTAACAAAATCTCATAAAATAAGTCTTGATAACCAATGCAGAAGAAAAACAACACAAGCCCGACATTGAGGTGGCACAAGTTACGAGCTTCTGCTAAGGTCTGAATACAACGAAGAGTCTAAAAATATACTACAATAGTCTATGGAAGATAAAAGGGAGAAGAGTAGGGCTGCAAACACCGGGAAGCTACCTTGCTATCTCCGATGAACCTTCCATTGAGTAATCAATACCTTCTACCAGGTTCAGAAATACTTGAATCTGCACACAAGGTTCAGGGAGTAATGTGAGTACGCTAACTCTGTAATTAATAAGAGTAAATAAAGACTGAGCAGTAAAAAAATACATAATACACATCACAACATACAGTAGGAACATTGTTTTTCCAAAATAGTATATATAAATCAAACTATTTCGTTAAAAATCCAGTTTTTGGTAGAAATCATTTGAAGATGTGTGAAAATCCATTTAAAACATCTTTCAGCCATTTTCAAACAAGTGATGAAACAGTGAGTAGAAATGATGAAAACATAGTCGGCCCTTCGGGCAAAAACTCACTCTTATACAACCCCTCGGGCAGAATGAATCATAACCCGCCCCTCGAGCAAAATATCAACAGAACTAGCCCTTCGGTCTACCTCACAATCATTTGTAATCAGCCCCTCGGGCAACAATATGAATCAACCACAGCCCCTCAGGAAACAACATGAATCAACAACAACTCCTCGGGAAATAACAAGAATAAACAATAGCCCCCCGGGCTACATCACATCACTCATACTGGGTACCCGCGCTCATTGGGGTGTTGAGACTCCGGAGGGGCTCCTACAGCCCAAACGCTATAACAAGCCATCTCGTGGAATAATTAGTCAAGCCCTTGGCCTCACATAACAAGCCACCTCGTTGTACAATAAGTCACGCACTCAGCCTCTCATATATCACAAATTAGTACAGCCTGCTGCGGCGCGCAACCCGATCCCATGATATCCTCACAACACAGGCCCTGGGCCTCATTCAGTCAGAAATCTTTCAAGCTACTGGGGCTACGATAAAATGGGATGCTAAGTCAAAATATCATTTATGCATCAAATTAGGGTAAATAAGATAGAGTTATGAAATCAGTAAAAACATAGCATGACTGAGTGCAGTTATTAAATCAAAACAGTGAGGAATTTCAGTAAGGAAAACCCCCAAGGGTCCATACAGTTGTCATGAAGCCCAAATATAGCATCCAGCCCAGAACATAGTAACGTTTTCCCAAACACAATAGTATCAAATAGTTTTCAATCAAATACAAGACATAATAGTCGTACGGGACAGACCAAGTCACAATCCCCAATGGTACATGACCCTATGCTTGTCATCTAGTGTGTGTGTCACCTCAAAGTAGTGAAATAATGTGAAATCCGGGGTTTGATACCCTCAGGAATACATTTACAATCATTACCTAACTCAAACCGTATGAAAGTCTACACCGCGATGACCTTGCCGCTCGACTCAGCCTCAAATCATCCCGAATCTATCCAAAATCAGAGTCATATCATCAATACATGCTAAAGGAAAAACGCCCACGTGAGAATCATCAAATTAAATAAAAAATCCCGAAATTAGCCAAACCCGACGCCGGGCCCATGTCTTGCAATTTTATAAAAATTACATCACTAGAATTCTTATCTTCCCACAAGTCTATACATACCAAGAACATCACAATCAGACCTCAAATGGCCCCTCAAATCCCCAATATGTACTCTCCAACTTCAAACCCTGACTCTCTAATTTTAACCCTTAATTTCCAATAATTTCATGCCTAAACATTTAGAAATCACCGTAGAATTGAGTATTGAGTACAAAAATCATACCTTCAATCGTTACCCCTTGAATTCCTCTTCAAATCCTCTCAAAAATCTCTAAACCCGAATAGAAATAGTGGGAAATAACCTAAATTTAGCGAAGTCCACCTTATATACTTTCTGCCCAGGCATCTCGCACCTGCGGCCCACTTCAGCGGTCCTGACCACCGCATCTACGACTTCCACTTCATCCTCCAGAATGGCTTCTGCGGTCACTCTAGCGCACCTGCGGTCTCGCAGGTGCGCTCCACCTTCCGCACCTGCGGTTCCTGCTCTTCTCAGCCTTGGCTGCACCTGCGGTCCTTCCTTCGCTTCTGCGGTCTTGCACATGCGGTAACCTCTCTGCATGTACGGTTATGATAGAACTAGCAACTTCAGCTGCATTCCCGAATTTCCAAATTCTCTGATAACCTTCCGAAATCATCTCAAGCCCCCCCCCCCCCCCCCCCCCCCCCC
>MU707466.1:98328-119410 GCA_026770625.1 Nicotiana glauca
CCCCCCGGGACCTCAACCAAAAATACGAACAAGTCATGTACCACCACTACCAGAAAACGGGCCTATGGGAACATTTATTTTGGCAACGGTTTGTGAACCGTTTCCATAGAGTAAATATAGTAACGATTGCAACCGTTACAATAGAATTCGGGTGGTATCAGCACACTTTAGCCATCAAACCGTTGCATCTGTAACGAAACCGTTCCCATAGATATTTGTTTCGCAACTGATGTGTAAACCGTCCCAATAGACGTGTATATGGCAACGGTTTTGGGAAACATTTTTCTATGGGCACGGTTATTTATTCCCCCTCATTTTTTCCGCTAAAATTTACTACGCCCGCCAACTGGCATGTCATTTTATATATTTTAATAATGTAAAAATACAATAAACCCACCTTCAGTATATGCCGATACATCCAAACTCCCTTCTCTCTTTTCTTTTTGCCTTAGAATTCAAGAATCCATCTCCTAAATCCTCTCTTGGCCGCCGAGTTTCTTCCAAATCTTTCAGATTTACTTTTTCACTTTCACTCTTTCTATATCTATGCAAATACCTCTTCCTTGGACCACTATAATCAACAAACCCTAGCGTTCTCAAGGCCCAAAACGTGGTCGTCGTTCACCATTTTCCATCGGTCTTTCCGGCACTTCTCCGAAGCTTCGCCGGTTACAAATCCAATGAACTCAGATACCCACTTCTTCAAGAACAGATCCTAGCCTTTCCCAAATCCCCAAATTCTAAAATTATATTTATGCTCGAATCAGACAAGCCCAAAATCACCATAGCCTGGTAATTTTCTCTCTTCTTTTGGTCATTTTTACTGTTTTTGTTACCATTGCTATATATTTTTAATGTATTTTTTAGTTCTTGGCAAAAAGGTTCTTAATTCATGATGTAGTCTTTTGGGTTCTGTATTTAATTTATGTTGTAGTCTTGGCAAAAAGGTTCTTAATTCATACATGTTTTATGTTTCTGATGTAGTCTTTTGGGTGCTAGGGTTTTCATTTTCCTCTGCTTTTGTTTGCTGTTGATTTTTAATTGCGGAAAAAGCAGTTTTCTTATGTGTATTCTAAGCTATATTAAGATCTCATTTTACTGTGGTTAATTAGGTTACTGCGTTTTAATTCCTTTCTATTGCTTTATGGGACGAATTGATAATAGAGTCCTTTGGGTGCCTATTTTTTTTTGCCTTGATTTTATTCCCTGCTGATTTTAATGGATATTCTCAGCTCTATTGTGATTTTACTTTAGTTAATTGGGATTTTGGCCTCGTGCCGAGGCTCTATTCTCAGTCTACATTTTGTGTACTATGTGACTGGTTCTTGATTTTGTAATTTCCATATACAGAGAACTGATTGATCACTTTTAAGTGACTTAAAGTAAAATAATTTGTTGAAAGCAATCTGGTCAATTGTCACAACTTTGCAATGTTGATTTTGATCTGACATAGCTTAAGTTTTATACCTGATATTTGGGGTTTGGTAAAATGTTTACCTCTGTTGTCATACTTTTTTCAAATGATGTTTAATATTCTGGCCATGGTTCCTTATTTTATGCAGATAAACTTGGGAACTATCCACCTATGCCAACCATGTATCTTTTTCAGACTTGAGGTGGTTATAGATTGATCATCATATAATGAATCATATTTGCATATTTTATTAACATATTTGGTCATCCATGTTTCCCCTAACTTTGCATCAAAGGTGTCTGCCCTATTTTTTCACCCAAACCTAGTCAGTGATGGAATTATTCATGCTATCCCAACTTATTGATTATTCTGTACCGAGTGTATGATCAGGTTCATTAGGTAAATTTATTGCTGGAATGGCAGTGGCATCATTGGCTGGAGTAACATTACTCATAGGCATCATTTACGTGGAAATTTATAGAAATAAGGAACAAAAGGTTGTACCACACATCTCAGCATCTGCTGATCAATCACATCCATCAAGTTAAGGTAGTTCTCTAGATTAACATAAACATTTTTGCAACATAAATTCTTCCAAAGGTTTTTGTGTCTTGTTTCCTCTAGTGCGTACCTATTATTTTTTCACACGAATCAATATCAGTAGTGAATTGGAAGTGTTAAAATCAATGTCTCTTTATGATTAGCGTTTCACCTTTGGTAGTGTGATAATTTTATTGCTCTAAGAAAAATACTGCATGGACATCTTGGGTTGTTGTTATTCCCTATTAACAAATTGTCTAATTCAAGCAGCCTAGACACCCAAGATTTACCTGATATACTATAGTAAACAAATCTTAATGGAGGGTGATAGTCGCTTCATAAGTTTGATATAAACATTTTTTGTGAGTAAGGCCTGAGGGGACTAAGGCAGTGACCTTTCTGATGGTGCCTTGCCAGGCCTTTTGGGCATAGCTGTGGATAAATCTGTTGAGTTCTCATACAAAGAACTTGCTGAGTCGACTAATGGCTTTAGCATTTCTAATAAGATTGGAGAAGGTGGCTTTGGAGCTATTTATTATGCTGAGCTGAGAGGCAAGGTCTGCAATTCAAATTTTTTTCCAATAACTGTAAAAATATGTCTACCTGTTTACTCTGGAAGTTGAAATATGTCTATCCCGTACATATTTGTTCCTAGCTATTTGGCATAAATAAAAGGGGTAAAGTCTTGGAACGCCTGTCTTTATAACTCCGATCCTCACAAACTAATTACATCCAGAATCTCTTGTCTTGTTTTAACATAAGTTCTGTTACCTATTTTGTATCAATTTCATGAAGCTAAAGCAAGGAATTTAATGGAAATCCTTTACATATTTCATAACTAAGCATACCATTTTAGAATTTTAGATGACATGACAAGTATAAAAATATACTATTAATAGAGTTGCAATATACCATAGATGCTTCCACGATCCTTGGTGTAATCAATTTAATAATAAAGTTCTTCATGTCTGGCATTTAGCACTAATATATAATTAAAGTATTAAACAAAGATTTCCTCTTCTTTTTATCATTCTTTCTATTGCTATGTTCCATAAGAAATTATTGAAGTTGTACTAACAAAAGAATAAATATGAATCAAAGGTACCAATAGTTGTACCAATCTTTCTTTTTGTTAAGTACGAAATTGGAGTATAATAATAGGAAATTTTACCCTTTATGAGTTACTCTAAGGATGTGATTTGATATGCTTATTCTGTGTGCTTGTTCTCTATAGTCTATTATTGGTTTCATATGAAGTGTAGTTAACTTTGTATGTGTTATTGTCTGCTGAGCTTACTTCTCCGCCCAAATTCACATTAAGTGTAATTAGTCTCCTTCAGGAACTCCAAGAAGGCACCAATGTATACAGTCTACTTTTAGACCACTCTTCTCTTTCAATTTCTGAATGGCCACTTCCACCAATTTCATCATCTCTGAATCTGATTCTGTTTCATTGTAGCAATTCTGACCATTTGCTTTTCCCTAATCTTCTGCCCTGCCGTGTTATGTTTGAAATGTTTCTATAGTAAATTAGTACTACTACTAGTCAATTTGTCTAAACCCTAAAGTATTTTGAAATATAAAATCCAACAAGCCGTATACAAGATCAAAGTCAAGAATAAAAGATGATCCATGACATGATCTCATATCACAGAAGACTTATTCCTAAATGGAGTTTGACATCACTCAAACTTATTTATTCTTATTTTCTTGGACTTTACATTCCACCACCCTCCGTTTTAGTTTTAAAAAGAAACAGAAAAATGCATGAATAGGACAGTGTGTTTTCATTTTCCTAGTTAAATATTGGTACATTCAAAGATGCAATTAACATTTTCTATCTGAAAGGGTTGTTGGGGGTGCTAAAGCTGGAATAGTTCAGAAATGGCCAACGCATTTATAAAAACGATGAGTCAATTATGCTGCTTATGGACTATAGATTTTAGCACACTCGTTAAGAAATATAATCCCCTTAAAGGTTGTAAATTAAGTATAGACTAAAGGTAGCATCTGCTTAAAGGGATTTGAGGTGGTGTTTCTTTTAGAACCTGAAGAAAACTACCCAGTTCTTTGGGCATAACTGCTGGTTGCTATTGGTTGACTCGTTTATTTGCAGAAAATGTCCGAAACCAATACAGAGAATCAAAATAAGTTGAAGTGTCCGCACACTGCTGGCAGAACACCTTTTGCTCTAATTCGCGAGGTTTGATGTTTTATCTTTTTTCTTTTTTTAAATTATGAACTTGCTAACTTTATATGGAAAGATTCTTATCTTTACAGGCCAAGTACGTTATCGTTTTAGCTAAATTATCTGCTTTTAATTGCATCTTCTTCATTTCTAACTTTTAGCAAATACTTTGTTACTTAGTAATTTATTGTATAGCATTTGTTTCCTTACCAAATTTATTTAGGCAGTTAACTGCAAAAAAATTCTCTTGGTGGTATGACATGTTTTTACATTTCTTTTGTCGAATACTGCTTCAAAATAGATCATCTTTTTTTACTACTTACCAACTGTCCCGCATACCTTTTTGGGCCTTTGTACACTTAACCTGCTGTTGTTTTGTTGGTAGCTGTAACACTGTTTCAAATGTGTCTTCTATTAATTACTTAATTAATTCAATTGTAAACTCTAAAATTGAATATCCAAGTTCCTATGTGGTCTAACAGGATGGCTTAGCTGCACTGCGATCGGCCTTGCAGCTCTATTCGTTAGTCCAACGATGACATCAACAATTTCTGGGTTTATGTCATAGCTATAATAAAAGAAGCAATATGTTGTATCTCTTCACTTTGTTTGGCAGAGGATTCAGATGAGGATATGCCTGATTGCATTTGTTTTATCCCTGTAGATCTCCTAAAGAGCAGTAAACATTATGTTGAAGCCCTGAAGGCTTTACCCTCAGTGCTAAGCTTCAGTTGGGAATTGGATGCCTTTGCAAAGGACTTTGTTTGTTAGGCATGGAATTGGCAGATTTGATTATTTAGTGCTGCTGCCTTTTGCTTAATGCTTAGTCTCTTAGCACTTAGCAGTACGTGACACATGAATATGTATTAATAGTTGTGTATAGTTTATTGAGAAGGGCTTTGCCAGAGAAACTGAATGATAATGTTGTGTATAGTTTGTTGAGATGAATAAGTTGGATTAATAAAAGAAGAACCAAAACAGCTAAACGCTTGAGTATTCTTAGACTGGATTCTCTTGGAGGGTAATAACTTTATTTATCCTTTTTTGTAGGTGACCAAGTAGATCAAGAAATGGATGATGAAGACGATGAAGAACTAGACCTTACTTGAAATGAATTTTGAATTGTTACAGATGAATGTTCTAGGAATCTTTTGTTACCAACATTTTTGAACTTATTTACGCTCTTTAATTGTACTAAATTTATGCACTCATGGGGTAGAATATTTTCTTTATGGATATTATTTGTTTGATGGATAATTTTGTATTACTAAAAGTTTCATTTTATGATGTATTTAAATTTTAGTGTTATTATAATTTATTATATGTATAAATATTTATTTATAACATGTGCTATATTTTGGTGTTAACTGAACTCATACAATAGCCTATCAGAATTGTTGCAATAGGATACAAATGGCGTTCCAGTAGACAATATAAATCGTTGCAATAGGTCCCATAAACTGTTCCAAAATGATCTACAAATCGTTCCAAATACAAATATAACTGTTACGATAGGCTAAAGAAACAGTGGCTATATCCAATATAATCGTAGCAATAGCTTATATAAGTGTTGCTTTAAATAATACGGCAATGGTTAAAAACCGTTGTATAAACAATATAGTAACGGTTTGAAACCGTTCCAATTGAAAAAAATAATCGTTCCAACAGAGAAGTGGAAAACCGTTGCGATAGACAAATCTATTGTAACGGTGACGTAAACCGTTACAGGAACCGTTCCAGTAGACCTATTGGCACGTCGCTGATGTGACGGTCTGTAAACCGTTCCAAAATCCCTACGGCAACGGGTTGACAGTCTATGGGGACTGTTTTTTAACCGTTACCGTAGACCAATTTTTCAGTAGTGCACTATTCCAATTTATAGCAATCCTCAAAACACTCAAAGCAATGCCGAAACACCAAATCACCCTCTGATTCAAGCCTAAGGATTCCAAAACTTCCAAATTACTCAAACGATCAAAAAGTCTATCAAACCTCATCCGAATGACCTAAAATTTTGCACACACGTCACAATTGGCACACCAGACCTACTCCAATTTCCGGAATTCCATTACGACCCTAATATCAAGATTTCCACTATCAACCGAAAAACTTCAAAATTTCAATTTCACCAATTCAAGCCTAAATCTACCACGGAGCTTCAAATTGCATTCCGAACATGCTCCTAAGTCCAAAATTACCCAGCGGAGCTAACCAAATCATAAAAATCCAAATCCAAATCGAATACTAAAAAGTCAAGACTGGGTCAAACCTTTCAAATTTAAAGCTTTAAGCTGAGAATCATTCTTCCATATCTATTCTGATTAACCTGAAAACTAAAATCGATGATTTACATAAGTCATAATACATATTATAAGGCTAGTCATTCCTGAGAACTGGTGAGCAAAGTGAAAATGCTCAACACGACCAATCGGGTCGCTACATCGACTATATGCAGGCCACAATTGATGTATAAACCATTGAGGGAATTCGGAGGTTAATTGTTTACTCCAGTGGATGAACCATGAATGCTTTCCAAGTTTGTTTTGGAAAGTGAAAGCATTCATCCACGCTTCCTGGTAGTCATAATAATAATAAAATTGTGGATCAAAAGGCTGGGAAAGTCTTTTGTATTTGGTTGGATGGGTTCCCCATTCTTTTGGTGAGAATATTTTATTAATCCACATCACAGTATGGGTGACATATGATTGGGTATTCTTTTCTTTGTGGGGCTTAAGCAAGCATGATCTGGTATTTGTGAGAATGAACTCATAATATTTTTGGGTATGTTAGTGGGTGCTTTGAATGGAATTGGCTGAAGGGCTTAGTATTTTCTTGGATACCTCTTGGGGGTTGGAATGCCATAATTCTAGTTCAATTTGAATAAATGGGTAGAGACTTCCATTCTTATTATAAATGGGTTCCTCGGAGGAGGATCCTTTGTTTAAAGAAATAGATTGTGGAACTAATAAAGAAAGTGCCTTATTGGTTGTGGTTTTTAGGATGTTGGATAGACACCCTGTACTTACAATGGGGCTTTTAGCCTCCAATATGTTTTGTGTGGTGTTTCTAGCAATCACAAGAAGTGAAGAAGCCGTGTGACTTTGGGCCGCCACGGATTTGGAGGAAGATGAGTGGCTTTGTGCCGCCGCACTGGAACAATAATATTTATACAGTTGATACTAATCTCTCAGTTGTTTTTTAAATAAGCCAGGCATGATCATTTGATCTTCACTTCCCATTAGTTATCTCCATTGCATGAATTCTTCCTCTGTCCAAGGAGAGGACATGGTCTGTGCTAGTTGAGCTTGAGATTGTTGAGATTCTTCTTCCTCAACTAGGTTGCCCATTTTCTCGTACTGAAAATTGGAATTGGTCCCGAACTTTCTATCATATGAACTTGGGGGACTCCGCTCATGGCGTAGTCTGATAACTTTCTATATTGAAGTTTGCTTTGTCCAGCTGCGCCTTTCGGGAGTTGCTTGGAGGCAACTGAAATTGTTTGTTATTTGGAAACAATGTCTGTATCAGACTGTTTGGGTATTGCCTCAGTAATATTTTCCTTCGGCGGAGGAAGAGCATGTATTGGAGGATCTGAAATGTCGTCTTTCTTTTTTCTTGGCATTTTATCTTCCCTGCAAGAATTCTCTGGTTAGAAAATCCAAAATACAGTTTGAGCTCCCTTTGACATACTTTATATCAAAATCAAAAATAGATAAAGTAGCTTACCATTTAGCAAATATATGTTTCAAAGCAAGATTTTGTATATCTTTTTGTAAAACAGATTCATGTGACGACACAAAGGTCATCTCGTGTTTTAGAACCCAATCTGGGGTTCCGAGGCATTCAAGCCTTATTTTATTTCTCCTTGATTGGTGTGCGCAGTCCAGGCATGCTTCTAGAAAGCCCTTATGTGAAAATTTGTGAAAAATGCCAATTTCTTTAAGTTTGAATTTAAGTTGACTTCGGTCAATATTTTAGGTAAACGAACCCGGACCTGTGATTTGACGGTCATGGAGGGCCCGTAGAAAAATATGGGAATTGGGCACATGCCCTAAATTGAATTTCGAGGTCCCTAGCCAGAGAAATGAATTTTTAAAGAAAATTATTTAACTTAAAAATATAAGAAGTTTGGAAATTGAATAATGTTTGAATATGATGGTATAGGACCTGTATTTTGGTTTTGAAGCCTGGTACATGTTTAATGTGGTATTTAGGTTGTGTCTGTAAAATTTGATAAGAAACAGAACTCATATGACATGATTCGGACCCTCGGTTGTGAAAATGGATACTTTAAGATTTCTTGAGATTCTTCTTCAATTTTGATTCTAAACTCGTAGTTCTAGGTGCTATTTTGGTGATTTGATCGCATGAGTAAGTCCATATGATATTTTTAGACTTGTGTGCATGTTTGGTTTGGATATCCAAGGGCTCGGGCGAGTTTCAGATAGGTTTTGGGATGTTTGGTACTTAAGAATTTCTGCTCTATTGCTGCTTCTAGCGTTCTGATACTTTGTTCTTCGTGTCCGCGAAGGAACTCTCGCGAACGCAAAGAGTAACTTAGTCTAAAGGAGATTTTCTTCTACGTGAATGCGAGGCACAGGTTGTGAACGTGGATTGTTGGGGTATTACCCTCCGCGAACGCGAAAGCCATTTTGGTAGGGACCTGGGAGGGGGAAATACTCTACGCGAAGGCGGTGAATGGCTCGTGGAAGGTCAGGGGCGAACCTTTGCGAATCCGTAAGTATCTCAGAAATGCGAAAGCTCTTCTAGCCAATGCTTCGCGAAAGCGAAGAAGACCTACCCAGTGAATTAAAAACATAACCTAAGTCGGCAAAATGCCATATTTTCATATCTTCTTCCATTGAAACCACCATTGGGTGATTTTTGAAGAGGAATTTCATCACCAAATCATAGGTTTGTGTTCTTAAACTCATTTCCTTCATTTTCCATCAACACCATCTAGGCCTAAATCTTGTTCTTTAAGGGTAGAAATTAGAGATTTTAAGAGAATTGGGGATTTTATAAATTTGGGGATTTACACCTCGATTTGGGATCCGATTCCAAAACTAATTGCATATTTGGGCTCGTGGGTGAATGGGTAAACGGGTTTTGGTCCGAACCTCTAGTTTTGACCAAGCAAAACCGGAGTCAATTTTTGACTTTTTCGGGAAAATGATAGAAAACCTATAATTAAGCATTGGAGTCGAATTCTTTAGCATTATTGATGTGGTTGAGTTAATTATGGCTAGATACAAGTGAATTGGAAGTGGAATCAAAGGGGAAGCGGTATTTGAGGCTTGAGTTTGGCCGTGGAATCCAAGGTAAGTGTTTGAACCTCAACTTGAGGGAATATATGTTATGTCTTATTTGCTATGTGTGAAAGTTGTGTACGATGTATAGGTGTGCTGAAGAGTACCTATACGTTGGTGTCGACCATGCTCGTGAGTCTAATACTGTGATCGTTGTGATTCCTATTATGTACTATTCATGCCTAAAATGATGATTATTCATGATAAACAAGACTTATGGAACTTTCCTGGTAATTAACCATTGCTAAGTATTGGCTCATGTTAAGATTTATTTGGTGAATCTAATTGTGGGAACAAAATTGGTTATAGCTGTTATTCCTTGCCGGGACGTATTTGTTTCTATTGTTGATTCCCTTGCCGGGATGTTATTATTTCTACTGTTTGGGTGAGTAACGAGTGATAAAGCACGAAGGGTGATACCCTACACATTGACACTCATGCGTATAGTGAGGAAGAGTGATAAAGCACGATGGGTGATGCCGTGTACATTTACATTTATATTGATGCATATGGTAAGGAAGAAAGATAAAGCACAAAGGGTGATACCGTGCACATTTCTATTATTCATATGGTGAGGAAGAGTGATAAAGCACGAAGGGTGATGCCGTGCATATTTTCATTATTGATTGTATGGTGAGGATTGAGAGTAAAAGCACAAAGGGTGATGTCGTGCATTCATTTCTGTTGTTGTGATTAATTGTTATTATCGGTTCGGGTGCCTTAATTGTTTTGTTTCCATTATTTCTGTGTTTTCCTTATTTCGGTATCCCCCATAGCATGTTTCCCCTTCCCCGGTAAGTTATGCTTAGCTTCTATAATTGTATTCTATTAGATATTGTTTAACTGCACATGCTATGATGTTTGGTCGTGTTGTAGCCTCGTCACTACTTCGCCGAGGTTAGGCTTGGTAATTACCAGTACATAGGGTCGGTTGTACTGATGCTACACTCTACATTCTTTTGTGCAGATCCCGGTACCAGACCATATGGACCATAGATAAAGGTTGCTTCCTTCAGTCCAGTGGAGACACGAGGTAGTCTTGCAGGGGTCCGCAGGCCTTGGCATCCCCTTCTATCCTATTCTTTCTGTTTTATCTATTTCTGTGACATATTTGTATTTTCTTGTTCATACCACTATTTGTAGTATTTGTAGACAGTCCGTGAAATTGTGACACCCAGTTATGGGTAGAGTTTTATTATGTATTTTGTATTAGTATTAAGTTAAACTTTAAATTCTATTCTTTCGCATTTTGATTTCCTCTAATTTTCTTATATCATCTGGTAAATTGTTAAAGATAAAGAAAAAAGGTAAAATAATTAGTAACGTTGGCTTGCCTAGCAGGTTCAATGTTAGGTGCCTTCACAGTCCCGACAGTGGGAAATTCAGGTCGTGACAAGTTGGTATCAGAGCTCTAGGTTGCTTAGGTCTCACAATTCATGGACAAGCTTAGTAGAGTCTGAGGGATCGGTACAAAGATATATGTGCTTATCCCCCAGAGGCTAAAGAGTCGGGAACATTTTCACTTCTATTCATCTCTGTTGTGTGGTTTGATTTCTCGATACTAATTGAACTTCTACTATGTTTTTTCACTGATGGCGAGAACACATACCGCTCAGCTAATCAGCAGCCTGAGCCCCCAGAGGCATCTTCTATGAGGGGCAGAGGACGAGGTCGAGGTTGTACTAGAGGCTGAGGTAGAGGCAGAGCTTAGCCCAGAGTAGCAACACTAGCGGTGGAGCCTCAGGTAGAGTTTTATGATAAGGTTCCGGCCCTGACAGTTCTAGCGGCCCCAACTCAGGTCCCATAGGGGTTCATCGCTACCCCGGTACTCCAGTATGCTCTGGTGCGTATAGTAGGCCTTATGGAGAGTGTGACTCGGGAAAGCATACTTCCTGTAGCACCAGCCGTCTTTTAGGCTGGGGGAGGAGCACAGACCCCCTTTACACTCACTTCAGAGCAGTTGGCTCCCCTGTTTCAGACTCCAGCAGCTTAGCTAGTTGGGGTAGTTCCACCGGGTATTGTAGCTCAGACCGGTAATGGATAACTATGCTTTTAGATGTTTTGTAGAGATTGGACATGTTCACCAAGCTCTTCACTACTACCTATGGTGGTACATCTTCAGAGGATCCCTATGATTATTTGGACAACTGTCACGAGGTTCTTCGGAACATGGGGATAGTGGAGACCAATGGGGTCGACTTTGCTACTTTCTGTCTGTCAGGTTCTGCCAAGAAATGGTGGAGAGATTTATTTTTGGCCAGACCAGCTGGTTCACCAGCTCTCACTTGGGACCAGTTCTCACAGCTATTTCTCAAGAAATTCCTTCCCATCACTCATAGAGAGGAGTACCGCAGGCGGTTCGAGCGTCTTCAGCAGGGTTCTATGACTGTCACGTAGTACGAGATGAGGCTTATTGATTTGGCTCGTCATGATCTTTTGATACTCCCCACCGAGAGAGGGAGAGGGTGAGGAGGTTCATTGAGGGACTTGCTCATCCTATTAGATTGTAGATGGCTAAGAAGACAGGGAGCAAGATTTCTTTTCAGGATGCGACTAATGTAGCCAGATGGGTTGAGATGGTTCTAGCTCAGGAGAGCGGTGAGGGGTCTGATAAGAGGCCTCTTCATTTTGGTAGATTTAGTGGTGCCTTGTCTTGAGGTGTGGATTCTTTTGGTAGAGTCCATCCTCCCAGGCCATTTCATTCAGCACTTCAGGCTTTTCACGGTGCTCCAGGTAGTCGTGGTTCTCATATGCAGTATTCTAATTAGTTTCCCTACAATGTACCTCCAGCTCCTATTAGTGCACCTCCGCTTTAGAGTTTTTAGGATGGTTATTCAGGTCATCAGGGTCTGTTTCAGGGTCAACAGTCTCAGCAGTTGAAGTCTGGTTATACTTATGGCGATACAAGGCACATTTCTAGGTTTTTCCCTTGAGCCTCGAAAAATTTGATAACTAGGGATTTTGACGCATTTTATACTCCTTCTTGCTTATGCTTTGATTAGAAATTCATACAAAATAATCCCAAAAAGGCTCACAAGTTGTACTTAATTGCAGGTTTGATCATCAAAGTGACAAGATGTCAAATAACAGCCCAAAAGGAGTGAAACATGCACATGTGCCAAAGACAAGACAAGCTCAGGCTAAACAGGCCCAATATGGCCGCACTAGGAGAATCAGGGAGGTAATTTTCAGGCCAAGAGGAAGTACGGCCTCACTACCATTTAGTGCGGTCCGCACTAAGATTAACACGGCCGTAGTTCATTCTCTACGGTCCGCATTGAGGAGAATCAGAGAGTTGCCATTTTCAGAGTTTCAAGCCAATGCGGTCCGCGGTCCATTTTACACGGACTACACTAGAAGCCTCCGCGACCGTAGTCCATTCTCTATAGTCCGCAATGCCAAGGTTCAGAGAGCTATTTTTCAAGGCCAAAGCCCTAGTGCGGACCGCGGTCTATTTTGTGTGGACTGCACTAACCCCGTAGGGGCATTTTTGTCCAGATTTTTCAGCCATAAATAACTTCTTTTTCCATTTTTAGGGTATGAGATATTGTATTTGAGTAGCTGCACTCGTGGGTTTGAGATTCTAAGACATTTTTGGCAATTTTAGCTTTTTCATCATTAAATCTTGTTATTTAACTTAGTGATTAATTAATATGAGATTATCTCCATCTATTTCTTGTTTTTCATCTCTAAATATGAGTAGATAGACCCATAAGCTAGGGTTCTGGCTCAGCCCTAGTGTGGGTAATTGATGGGTCTTATAATTTAGGGCTAAATTGATTATGGGTGTTTGTTATTTTGGCCAATTTCATGGTTAATTTCTGAATTAGTGGTTGCAAACACTAGTTTGTGTTGAGTTGACTTGAGCTCTTCTTGAGAAAGAGAGCCTAAGTCTGCGGAATTGTTCTAACAATGAATTGGGGCGTACTTAAGAGATTGATAGCCCCAATTAAAGGGTTAAACCTCGAGAGAGTAATACCTGAATTAAACTCTAAGTTGCTTGTGCAAATTTGCATACCCAATTGGTCTTGAGAAAGCCAATTCGGGCAAAATCACTCGAACCACCGAGAAGTGTAGAGTGGGTAAAGTCGTGCAACGGTTATAACATACTCCCCAAATATGTCAAACGTGCCTTAGGATCAAGTACCCGTTAATTGACCACCTAGGCGATAGTCACTACCATAGTGCCTTTTAAGCCTACTTGAACAACTCGTAGCATTATAACTCTTAGCATAATTTAGTTACAATTACTATTTGTAGTTTGATAATAGTATAAGTAAACAAAAAAACCCAAAAATGAATAGAAGTGTAATTTGGAACACATACACACCTCTACACTAGATAGATACTCGATTCCAAACTCTAGCTCTCTGTGGATATCGATCCCCACCCTAAATTGGGTAAAAGCTGCTCCGACCCTCCCTCGCTACTTAAATAGTAGTGCAGAGTAGGCTATGATCAGAATTCTCAGCACCAGAGTTCTCGTGCTATGGTTCCAGCACTGGTTGTTCCACCACCCGCTCAGCCAGCTAGATGTAGTGGTCGAGGTGTTAGAGCTGGAGGCCAGGCTGTTAGAGGTGGAGGCCAACCAGCAGGAGGCCGTCCTAGGGATGCAGTTAAGAGTGATGGGCCCCAGCACCGATGTTATGCTATACCCACCAAACCTGAGGCTGAGGCTTCCGATGCAGTTATCACATGTACTATTTCAGTTTGCAGTAGAGATACTTCAGTTCTATTTGATCCAGGGTTTGCATATTCCTATGTGTCATCTTATTTTTCCCCTTATCTGGTTGTGTCTCGTGATTCTTTGAGTGCTCCTGTATATGTGTCTACACAGGTGGGTGATTCTATTATGGTAGATCCTATCTATCATTCATGTGCGGTTTTTATTGGGGGTGTTGAGATTAGCATACATCTCATACTTCTCGATATGGTAGATTTTGATGTCATTTTGGGGATGGATTGGTTATCCCCTTATCATGCTATATTGGACTGTCGTGCCAAGACCGTCACCTTAGAATTGTTGGGGTTGCCTCGTGTAGAGTGGAGAGGGACTCTTTGTCATTCTACTAGCAGGGTTATATCATATATGAAGGCTCTCCATATGGTTGATAAGGAATGTTTGGCCTATTTGGTGTATGTTCGTGATTCTAGTGATGAGGTTCCTTCTATATATTCCATACCCATTGTCCGTAAGTTTCCAGAGGTATTTCTTGCAGACCTGCCAGGTATGCCACCCGAGAGGGATATTGACTTCCGCATTGATTTGGCTCCGGGCATTCAGCCCATTTCTATTCTACCATATTGTATGGCCCCACCAGAGTTGAAGGAATTGAAAGAACAATTGCAAAAACTATTGGGTAAATGCTTTACTAGACCTAGTGTCTCACCTTGGGGTACGCCGGTGTTGTTCGTTAAGTATAAGGATGGATCAATGCGGATGCACATAGATTATCGATAGTTGAACAGAGCCTCCATCAAGAACAAGTATCCTTGGCCGAGCATTGATGATTTGTTTGATCATCTGCAGGATGCCAAGGTATTTTCAAAGATTCATTTTGTGGTCTGCTACCATCAGTTAAGGATTAGGGCATCCCATGCCCCCAAGATAGCTTTCTGCACTCGGTACGGGCATTATGAGTTCTTAGTATGTCTTTCGGGTTGACAAATGCCCCAACAACTTTCATGGATTTGATGAACCGAGTGTTCAAGTCTTATTTGGATTCCTTTGTGATTGTCTTCATTGATGATATTTTGATCTACCCCTGCAGCCAGGAGGAGCACGAGCAGCATCTTCGAGTCGTTCTTTAGACTCTAAGGGATAGTCAGTTGTATGGTAAGTTTTCAAAATGTGAGTTTTGGTTTGAGTTCAGTAGCATTCTTGGGTCACATTGTATCAACATAGGGTATTCAGGTGGATCCTAAAATGAACTGGCCTAGACCCGCATCAGCCACAAAGATCCGGAGTTTCTTAGGTTTGGCGGGCTATTACTGCCGGTTTGTGGAGGGGTTTCCATTGCAGCTTCGATGACCTGGTTGAACCAGAAGGGTGCCCAATTCAGGTGGTCAGACGAGTATGAGGCAAACTTTCAGAAGCTCAAGACATCTTTGACTACGACATCGGTGTTGGTTTTGCCTAAAGGTTCAGGGCCATATATAGTATATTGTGATGCATCTAGTATTGGACTTGGTGCATTGTTGATGCTGAATGGAAAGGTTATTGCACATGTTTCATGGAAGTTGAAGATTCATGAGAAGAATGATCCAATTCATGATTTAGAGCTAGCAGCCATTGTTCACGTGCTAAAGATTTGGAGGAATTATTTATATGGCGTGTCATGTGAGATGTTCACAAATCATAAGTGTTTGCAGTATTTGATCAAGCAAAAGGAGCTAAATTTGAGACAGATGAGGTGGTCGGAGAAATTGAAAGACTATGATATCACCATCTTGTATCATCCGGTGAAGGCCAATATAGTAGCCAATGGTTTGAGTAGAAATTCAGCCAGTATGGTCAGCCTTGCGTATATTCTGGTTGGTGAGAGAGCGCTTGCTTTGGATGTTTAGGTTTTAGCCAATCAGTTCGCGGGGTTGAATATTTCTGAGCCCAGCCGTGTTCTAGATTACACACTGGCTCGTTCTTCATTATTTGAGAGCTTCAGAGATCGGCAATACAATGAACCTCGTTGCCTTGTCTTTAGAGACACAGTGCGACACGGAGGTGCCAAGTAGGTCACATTCGGAGATGATGGATTCTTGAGGATGCAAGGTTTTTGTGTGCCTAATGTGGATGGACTTTGTGAGTTGATTCTAGAGGAGGCCCATAGTTCCCAGTATTCTATTCATCCGTGCACCGTTAAGATGTATCAGGACTTGCGGCAACATTATTGGTGGAGGAGGATATTGTTGCGTATGTAGCTCGGTTTTTGAATTGTCAACAGGTAAAGTACTAGCATCAGAGACCTGGTGGTTTGTTTAAGAAGATTGATATTCCTGAGTGGAAATAGGAACGTATCACCATGGACTTCGTTGTTGGACTCCCACAGACTCTGAGGAAGTTCAACGCAGTATGAGTTATTGTGGATAGGCTGACTAAGTCAACACATTTCTTTCTTGTTCTGGTTTCCTATTCTTCTGAGCGGTTGACAGAGATTTATATCCGTGAGATCGTTCGCCATCAAGTTGTACCCGTGTCTATCATTTCTGATCGAGGTACTAGTTTACCTTGTAGTTTTGGAGGGCAGTGCAGTGCAACACAAGTTGGGTATGTGGGTCGAGTTGAGCACAACATTTCATCCTTAGATGGACAGAAAATCCGAGTGTATTATTTAGATTTTGGAGGATATGCTCCGAGCATGTGTTATCGACTTTGGAGGGTCTTGGTATCAGTTCTTGCCCTTAGCAGAGTTTGCCTACAACAATAGTTACCAGTCGAGCATTCTGATGGCTCCCTATGAGGCATTATATAGTAGGCGGTGTCGATCGCCAATTGGGTGATTTGAGCTATGAGAAGCTCGGTTTTTTGGTACAGATTTACTACAGTATGTTTTTGACAAGGTTAAGATCATTCAGGATAGTCTTCGTATAGCTCAGTCCAGGCAAAAGAGTTATGCCGACCGCAAGGTTCCTGATGTGAAATTTATGGTCGGAGAGTGAGTGTTGCTTCTGGTATCTCCCATGAATGGCGTGGTGAGATCTGGAATGTAGGGAAAATTAAGCCTTAGGTTCATCGGTCCTTTTGAGATTCTTGATCGGGTGGGAGAGGTGGCTTACAAACTTGCATTACCGCCGAGTTTATCAGTTGTACATCCAGTGTTTCATGTGTCCATGCTTCAGAAATATCACATAGATCCATCCCACGTGTTAGACTTCAGCATTGTCCACTTGGACAAGGACTTGACCTACGAGGAGGAGCCAGAAGCTGTTCTAGACCGGCAGGTTCGTTAGTTAAGATCGAAGAGTTACCCTTCGATTCGTGTTCAGTGGAGAGGTCAGCCTGTCGAGGCAGCTACCTAGGAGTCCGAGTCCGATATGCAGAGCTGATATCCCCATCTTTTCAGTGACTCAAGTACTTTTCTATGTCCGTTCGAGGACGAACGATTGCTTCAGAGGTGGAGAATGTGATTACCCAAAAGGCCATTTCGTGTTTTAAACCCCAATATGGGGTTCTGAGGCCTTCAAGACCTTATTTTCTTTCTCCTCGATTTGTTTGCGCAATCCAGACACGCTTTCGGAAAGCCCTTATGTGAAAATTTGAAAAAAATGCCAATGTTGCTTTTAAATTTAAATTTAAGTTGACTTCGGTCAATATTTTGGGTAAATAGACCTGGACCCGTGATTTGACGGTCCTGGAGGGTCCGTAGACAAATATGGGACCTGGTACATGCTCGAAATTGAATTTCGAGATCCCTGGCGTGAGAAATGATTTTTTGAAGAAACTTGTTTAACTGAAAAATATAAGTAGTTTGGAAATGAATAATGTTCGAATATGATGGTATGGGGCCTGTATTTTGGTTTCGGAGCCCGGTACAGGTTTAATGTGCTATTTAGGTTGTGTCTGTAAAATTTTATAAGAAACAAAATTCGTATGAGTGATTCGGACCCTCAGTTGTGAAAATGGAAACTTTAAGAGTTCTTGATATTCTTCCTTGATTTTGATGCTAATATCATAGTTCTAGGTGTTATTTTGGCTATTTGATCGCATGAGTAAGTCTGTATAATATTTTTAGACTTGTGTGCATGTTTGGTTTGGAGCCCTGAGGACTCGGGTGAGTTTTAGATAGGTTTCAGGATGTTTTGTACTTAAGAATTTCTGTTATATTGCTGCTTCTGGTGTTCTTATACTTTATTCTTCGCGTCTGTGAAGGAACTCTTGCGAACGCGAAGAGTAACTTAGTCTGACGGAAATTTCCTTCTACGCGAACACGAGGCACATGTCACGAACCGGAGTGTTGGGGGCATTACCCTTCTTGAATGCAACCTGGCTATCACGAACGGGAAGGACATTTTGGCAGGGACCTGGGGATGGGGAAATACTCCACGTGAACGCGATGAATGGCTCGCGAACGCGAAGGTCAAGGGGTTCACGAACATGTACACTATCTCGCAAAAGTGAAGGCTCTTCTAGCCAATGCTTCGCGAATGCAACAGGCTTCTTAGGAACGCTAAGAAGACATGCCCAGCGAATTAAAACATAACCTAAGTCGGGAAAAGGCCATAATTTCATATCTTCTTCCATAGAAACCAACCTTGGGCGATTTTTGAAGAGGGATTTCATCACCAAATCATATGTTTGTGTTCTTAAACACATTTCCTTCATTTTCCATCAACACCCATTAGATTTCTAGGCCTAAATCTTGTTCTTTAAGGGTAGAAATTAGGGATTTTAAGAAAATTGGGGATTTTACAAATTTAGAGATTTAGACCTCGATTTGAGGTCGAATTCCGAAACTAATTACATATTCGGGCTCGTGGGTGAATGGGTAATCGTGTTTTAGTCCGAACCTCGAGTTTTGACCAAGCGAGCCCGGGGTCGATTTTTGAATTTTTGGGGAAAATGATAGAAAACCTATAATTAGGCATTAGAATTTAATTCTTTAGCATTATTGATGTTGTTAAGTTAATTATGGCTTTATACAAGTGAATTTGAAGTGGAATCTAAAGGGGAAGTGGTATTTGAGCCTTAAGTTTGGCCGTGGAATCCGAGGTAAATGTTTGAACCTTAGCTTGAGGGAATAAGTGTTGTGTCTTATTTTCTACGTGTTAGAGTTGTGTACGACGTATAGGTGTGGTGACGATTACCTATACGTTGGTGTTGAGCATGCCCGTAAGTCTTATACTGTGATCGTTGTGATTCCTATTATGAACTATTCATGCCTATAATGATGATTATCCATGATGAACAAGACTTATGGTAATTTCCTGTTAATTGGCCATTTCTGAGTATTGGTTCATGCTAAGATTTATTTGGTAAAGTTAATTGTGGGAACAGGATTGGTTATAACTGTTATCCCTTGCCTGGACGTATTTGTTTCTATTGTTGATTCTCTTGTCGTGATGTTATTGTTTCTACTATTTGGGTGAGGAATGAGTGATAAAGCACGAAGGATGATGCTGTGCACATTCATACTTATGCATATGGTGAGGAAGAGTGATTAGGCATGAAGGGTGATACTGTGCACATTTACATTTATATTGATGCATATGGTGAAAAAGAGAGATAAATCACGAAGGGTGATGACGTGCACATTTCTATTATTCATATGGTGAGGGAGAGTGATAAAGCACAAAGGGTGATGCCGTGCACATTTTCATTATTGATTGCATGGTGAGGATTGTGAGTAAAAATACAAAGGGTGATGCCGTGCATTCATTTCTGTTGCTGTGATCAATTGTTGTTATCGGTTCATGTGCCTTAATTGTTTTGTTTTTGTTATTTCTGTGTTTTCCTTATTCCGGTATTCCCCATAGCATGTTTCCCCTAGCCATTAAATTTTATGTAGCTTCTATAATTGTATTATGTTAGATATTGTTTAACTGCACATGTTATGATGTTTGGTCATGTCCTAGTCTCGTCATTACTTCGTCGAGGTTAGGCTCAGCACTTACCAGTACATGTGGTTGGTTGTACTGATGCTACACTCTGCATTTTTTTGTGCAGATCCCAATACTGGACCATATGGACCTGTGACGACCCGACCCGTCGTCTCATGAGTTACCGCCCATTTTTCCCCATTTTCAGCTTCTTTATGCTTCATTATCCGTATCTTGTGTAATCAGGTTGATTTGGAATGGTTTTGATAAGAAATGAGACACTTAGTCTCTTTTAAGAAGGCTTAAGTTGGTAAAGTCAACCGGATGTTGACTTATGAGTTAGAGGGCTCAGATGTGAATTCCGATAGTTCGATTAGCTTCGGGAGGTGATTTGTGACTTATGAGTGTGATCAGAAGTGGTTTTAGAGGTCCGGTGTAGAATTAGGCTTGAATTGACGAAGTTAATATTTTGGCGATTTCCAGTTGATAGGTGAGACTTTGATCCGGGAGTCAGAATGAAATTCTAAGAGTTTCTGTAGCTTCATTGTGTCATTTGGGATGTGTGTGCAAAATGTCAGGTCATTCGGACATCGTTTGGTCGGGTTTTTGATCGAAAGTGTATTTCGGAAGTTTCTAAAAACTTAGGCTTGAATTCGATGAGTTTTGGGTAATATGATGTTGTTTGCGGTATTTTGATAATTGGAACAGGTTTGAATGAGGTTATGAATTATGTTGGCATGATTGGTCGGGGTTCCATGAGGCTCGGATAAGTTTTGGAATAGTTTTTGGAAGATTTTTGTCGTTTTGAGCATAAGCGTGTAATGACCCAAAGGTTTATTTTTAGTTCTAGAGATCGAAATTCGATTTCGAGACTTCCGGAATTTTGATAATGAATTATAGGACTGATCTGGAAAGTTTGGTCTAATTTCATCAAGTCGCGATTGGGTTTTTGACCCGAAACATGAGTTAATTGTTTAACGAGCGAAATGGATATCACACCGAGATAATGAGCTCTGAATTGTGTTTCGATTGAATAAATAGGTTCGTATTATTATTTGTGACTCATAGGAACAAGAATCGTCGAATTCCGAGTTCGTA